>CAUYPK010151665.1:0-88014 GCA_963574355.1 Loris lydekkerianus
CAAATTGTCTCCCATTTCTTCAATCCTTTGTGTAATTGAGGATCCTGAAAGACTCACTGTACTAAATAAATCGGCCTTCTCTGGACACATCTCTTTGGCAACAGAAAGAAGGCATTCTTTAACAAATTCTTTCTCCACGAATGATCTGCCAGTACATGCTATTAGCTTGGCAACTTGAAAACTTGCTTGAAGTGATGAAGTATTTAGCTGTTTCTACTTCACTAAAGTGTTTTGCTGAGTTGTCAATGTATATTTCAGTTTTAATATTTTATCTTTTTTCACTTCTCCGACCAAACAATCATATTTATCTTTATGTTGAATTTGATAGTGTCGATGAAAATTGTATTCTTTGAACACACACACTATATTCTGGCATATCAAACACAGTGCTTTCCTTGTACTGCATGAAAAAGTAATCATAAGTCTACTGTTCTTTGAATATCCTACACTCCGAGTCAATTTTTCTCTTTTTTGATATCATGTCCTAGGAATTCCAAATTGCTATTAGTAAAATACATACACACACACACACACACATATATATTTATGTATATGTATATGTATATGTATATGTAGTGCTATATATATATATATAGCACTCCAAAAACAATATACCAGCAATAACTTTGCCCAGACAGAGACATATAGACTGCACTGCCCATCAATGCAGTCTGATCAGTGCCCATCAACGCAGCCTTGCCAGTCCACATCATTTCATCCTTGCCAGTGCCCATATGGTAGAACTCCACTTTTACCTCAGGCTCACACTGGTGCAGTGTGGAAACAGGCATGATTACAGAGCCAGTTCCTCTACCACCTTTCCAGTTTACATTACTCTGTGTGAACCGCACTGTGATCTGTGAACTCGCACAGGAATCTGATCGCATGGGTTTCCTCACTCATGCGATCAGATTCCACTGCAGGACAAAAGAAGGCACATATGCCTTTTTTCTTCTGAATCTAATGAAAGTTCAGCCATACAAGAATAAGGCTGAACTCGCACTGCTCAGAGATCGTAACAGTGTGAACTGGGGCTTACACAGCACACAACATACAACATCATACACAACTGAATAGCAATCAGAATATAAATGCACTTACTGTCAATTAAATTATGTTTCCTACTCCTCGGTTGTCTGCAGAGCCAGATTAAGTTCCCCTGGGGTCCTAGGCAGATTACCAGTTTGGAGCCCCCACGTGATAACACTGAGCACTGACCATTTGCATTAACACTGACCGCTGACCATTTGTGATAACACTGAGCACTGAACATTTGCATTAACACTGACCACTGACAATTTGCATTAATACTGAGCACTAACAATTTGCATTAACACTGAGCACTTACAATTATCATTACCACTGAGCACTGACTATATGTATTAACTCTGAGCTGTGACCATTTGCATTAGCACTGAGCACTGACTATTTGTGTTATCACTGTGATGCAACCCCCCTAGAAACCACCCCCCACCAACTAACCAACTTATATATAAGCTCTCCTTAGTTCAAAATAAGAAGGCTCTTCCAACTTCAAAAAAAGGTGCCCCCATCTGCAAAAAAAGACCTCCTAACTTCAGAAAAAAAGGCCCTCCTTAACTGCAAAAAAAGGCCCTACTAACTGCAAAATTAAAAAAAAAAAAATAGACCTCTTAACTTAAAAAAAAAAAAAAACAACCAAAAAACCCTAACTTGTTCTTACCTCGGTCCTTAGGCAGCAGAGGGGTCTGCACAGACAACCTGGTGACTCCTCTGATTGCACCAGAGACTGAGAGGAGGAGTCGAGAGACAGAGAGTAGGAGGGGAGTTGGAGAGTGTGGGGCACATTCCACACATACACACTGCAGGCTGGGACGAGTGGGCTGCTAAGCAGGACGGCAAAAACACCCAAAGAGAAGAGACAGAGAGAAGGAGCATCAGGAGAGACAGAGAAGGAGCAGAGTTGGAGAGTTGGCGCATATTCCACATATGCGCACTGCGGCCTGGGACAAGTCCGCTGCTAAGCAGGACAGGCAGCTGTGGCAAAAACACCTGGCGGGCCGGATAAATGTCCTTGGCAGGCCACATGTGGCCCATGGGCCGTAGTTTGAGGACCCCTGACTTAGCTTCTAATCAGTTTCTTTATTAATTTTTTTTTTTTTTTTTAAAGACAGAATTTCACTCTGTCGTTCTGGGTAGAGTGCGACATCATAGCTCACAGCAACCTTAAACTCTTGGGCTTTAACAATCCTCTTGCCTCAGGCTCCAGAGTAGCTGGGACTACAGGCATGTGCCACTCTGCCTGGATAGTTTTTCTATTTTTAGTAGAGATGAATCCACCAAAATTCGTCAGGCTGGTCTTGAATTTTTGAGCTCAAGCGATCCACCCACCTCAGCTTCCCAGAGCGCTAGTATTGCAGGCCTGAGCCACCGTGCCCAGCCCTTTTTAATCAAGTGCAATTTCTGGGACACAGCCTTGTCATTATACTATGTATTTATTGATCATTTACTGGCCCAGGGTTCCTTGCTGGATGAGTGCGAGTCAAAAGAGAATACAACCAGGAAAGTATTTAGGAGATGAAAGAAGGGCCCAGAATGTTCTTCTGCCTGTCTGACCCAGTCAAACTTTGAGGCTGAAGTCAGAGTGAACTCAACTGAGCACTTGGGTAGGCAGAGAGAAGCTAGAAGTTCATTCAGATAGTCAGCAAAATGAGGCATTGGGCATTCATCAGTGAAGAAAAACAGAGGCACTGTTTTCTTAGAACATTTCTCAGGGGTGGTAGAGTCCATAGAACCTAGACAGTTGAGCCAGATTTCCAGGGGTGAAATCCTAGCTCCCTCACTACTAGATAGGGGACCTCTGGCAAGTTACTTGATCTTTTTTGCTTCAGTTTCTTCACCTGTAAAATGGAGTGGTTGTGAACATTACATGCATTGATGTAGACAGATTTCTTAGCACAGTGGTAGGTACATAGGAAGTGCCATGTAAGTGTTAGCTATTTGTGTTCTATGTGGGGGAGAGAGATAAGTAAACAGGTTTTGAAAAAAGGCAGGATGAAGGGATAGAAAGTGTCAGCTTGGGGATGGGATGTGTGGCTTAGATTTGGGAACGAGCCTTACATTTTTGAAAAATTGGATCTTTCAGAGAAAAGTGAACTTTCAATATGCTCATGTATATGCCTGACATGTGTCATGCAAAAAAGAACATGAGCAGTGAATAAGGTACATGATTTTTCATTTAGTAAAATAACCCCTTATACTTACCTATAGGTCAGATGTCCCCTCATGTCAGCTAAACCTTAGGAGTAAGAAAGGACATGTATGTACTTAAGTCCATGGAGTTGGCATCCACTCAGAGCTTATTAAGTCTTGTTTTAGTATTAGTTATAATAGACATAGGTTCTAGCATCAAAGCATTCAGCAAAGTCAGAGTGATCAAATGGTAATCAGTTTGCTTATATTCGGAAAAGAGACTTTGAAGAGTCCTCTTATAAAAATTAAATTAAGAACTACAAGCAGGACAGATAAAGCACAGCAGCCATAACATTGACCCTGAGCCATTGGGAATGTAGTGTATTTTGCCAAAGACAGGGAATTTTTAATGAATTTGAAAGAAGTATATGTAAAGCCATATTTGCTTATTAAAGAGGTAAACATTTGTCTAACAGGGGGGATCTAACCTTCAGCCCACAGGCTACATGCAGATTATCAAGGACTTTGCTCATTTGTTGTGTTGGATAGTGCAAAAAGTGTGCACTATGCACAGACTTTTTCTTTTGTTTATTGGCTTTTGTTAGAGTTTGTGTATTTAATGTGTGGCCCAAGACAACTCTTACTTATCCAATGTGTGGCAGAAAAGAAGAAAGGTTGGACACCCCTGAAGATAGGTGAATAGAAGCTGGCTAAATGTTACCAATAAAGGAGAGTTAGTACTGTATAGGATTAATAGCTCTGCCTAACTTCAAATCCCTGCTCTATCATGGACCAGCTGTGTTACCAGGGCAAATGACTTAACCTCTTTAGTCGTCATACTCCTTATTTGTAAAATAGGGACAATAATGGCAGCCACGTATAGATTTCTTAGAAATATATATTGGGCAATGTATGGAGAGCACTTAGGACAGTGCTGGCACAGGGTAACCACCACGTGAACATTTGCTGTTATTTTTGTTGTTATTACTGGATGTGAGATGTTGGCCACATTACTTTTTAGTGTTTTAGTTTCTTCACCTTTACGTTTGAGATGCAATACAACTCACTTCATAAAGTTATTTAAAGGATTAAATAAATATACTAGACTACATATAAGAATAAGCCTTATTAGGTTTAAACAATTAAAGACATTTGTGACATTGAAATTGAAGCCTATTTTAAATCTTATGTCAAGGAGTAAAAGTCAGAAAATATATACAAATGATTTACACAGAACAAGCTCTTCATGTGGAGTAATAATATTACCAGTGATGATATTTATAACAGCTATCATAAAAAAAACTTACACTTCTATAGTTGTTGACAGTTCTAAAGGGGTTTCATTCTATTTAGTCCCAACTACTTACCTTGTCATAGGAAAATTGTTATTTCTAACTTTTGGTAGATTAGGAAACTAATAGAGACATTCAGGGACATACCTGAGGTCACTCAGAGGACAAGCAGAAACCAGGTCTCTATCACTATTGTTCCTTTTTGACCACATCCCAGTGGTGGAACCAGAACAATTCACATTGCATAACTTGTAAACTCACATCAGTGGAGACTGTCACATTTATATAATGTCCATGTGTGTGCTGCACTTGACACACTGTGAGTATTCATAATGTCTTAGGAAATTTTATTGTCCTGTTTAAATATAATTGAGGTAATCCGTATTTCACATGAATGTGTTGCTATATATTATTTTCTTTGTGACTTTCTTCTCTTTATGTAGAGATTTTAGTCAAACCAATGTTCTCTAATCCCTGGATACTGGTCACTTGGGGCAAACTTAATCATTTGCTAATTCATTATCTTTAAATCTAAATCATGATAGTCCAACTACACTTGGAGCTTCCCAGTCACATTTTGCTTGGGCTTTGTTCATTGGTTGATTCATTCAGCAGTCATTTATTGAATACATTTTTTGTTGTAATCTAGGAATTATGTGCTAGATCCTGGGGATGAGCCAAAAGGCTGTCTTTCCTGTGCTTGACTGGTTTACAGTAAATAATATGGGTATTTATTGAATTATTGCCTGAATCTGCTCCTTTATCAAGAGCTGCAAATGTCAGATATGGAGGTGAGGAAGAGAAAGGTGTCATCATTCTGAGGTCTGTGTCAAAGGACTCTCTTTTGAGACTATTTTAGTTGGGACTGTATTATCTTCTCCTTACCTAATACACCTACTTGGGATCTTCCTGTTACTTAACATAGTTTAGTGAACGGCATGAGTGCTCTCACATTACTTTAGGTAAATTTCCCTTTATTCAAAAGAGCTTGCCAAAGATTACAGATAATCTTTAGAATGTGTTAATAAACTGAATGAGTCGCATGTAAATGTTTTAAATTTCTAAGAAGAATAGTGTTGCTTCCAAACTTAGCCAGCTGGTAGGAGCTCCTCAGCTAGGTGCAGCTTCCCTGTGGAACTTCCTTTTCCCGGCAGTTGCCTCCATCCAGATTCCTCAGCTCTAGCTCAATTAATCTACTCACTGTCTCCCCAAACCACTTTCAGGATCATGCATCCATCCCTTTGTTCACCCCTTTGGCATGCTGTTCACACACTCTACCCATCCCTCTGTCCCTCCTCAGACTCCCAGTTCAGGAAGCCTTTCTATAGCTCTTCAGTCCACAGTGATCATTCGTTCCCTGATTTCATTTCATTTATAGTCTCATTTAGAAATAATTTTCTTGTGTGTGTGTGTGACATTTCTAGTAGTGTTCTTACTTAATCCATTGTATTAGGCTGAACCATAAAAATTGTCCTTTTTTAAAAAAAGCCATACTCAGCAGTTTCATATGATTTAACCTCCATGTTTCTGATGTCACATACATACTGGATTGTGGAGGGATTCTTTTTGTAGTGCCCATTATGGTCTTGTGCACAGTCAGAGCATAGTAAATAATAAAATACACTTAAAATATATGACTAGATGAAAGATAATTTTATTTTATGGCTTAGAAAGTACTTCTTGCTTTTGTAGTACCATCAAATGTTGTAAACATCAATTTGTTTATTCAGTGCTCTCTTCACCTGTAGACGTTCTAGAAGTTTGGGCTGAATCTGTGCTTACTTTATGACTTATTACAGTAATAGTTAACTATTTTTTAAAAGATATTATTGACCATGTCTTATTCAGTGGTGTATCCTCAGTACCTGGGATATACTAGAGATTCAATAAGTATTTCTTGGAGTAATGAATGAATATCATGGTCACCTTTTTCCTTCTAAAACAAACAGGAAATAGAATGTAATCTTATTATGTTTGGGGTCAATGAGAAGAGAGAAATTTAGCATAATTAGTTATTTTTGTTGACTGGTTAAAATAAATTCTCCCTTTACATCATCTGGACCTTCCCCCCCCCCCTTTTAATATTATTTGCTCTAACATAGGCGCATTATAAACTATATTATGAGTAAAATTGAGCTCTGTAGGGGCCACACAAGGCACAAACACAACATATCATGAATACTGTTGTGCAATGACAGTTGAGGGGAATCTATGGAATCTACATTCATGGGCCGGGTGCGGTGGCTCATGCCTATAATCCCGACTCTGGGAGGCCAAGGCAGGTGGATTGCCTAAGCTCACAGGTTCAAGACCAGCCTGAGCCAGAGTGAGACCCCGCCTCTAAAAAATACCTGGGCATTGTGGTGGGCGCCTGTAGTCCTAGCTACTCTGGGAGGCTGAGGCAAGAGAATTGCTTGAGCTCAAGAGTTTGGGGTTGCTGTAAACTCTGACACCATAGCTCTCTACGGGGGGGGGTGTTGGGGACAAAGTGAAACTCTGTCTCAAAAAAAAAAAAAAAGAGTCTGCATTCATATCCACACATATTTCCCCTTACAGCAAAAGATGTAAGTTTGAATGAAACTAAGTCATGAAAATAAGAAGGTTACAGTGGTGGCATCTGTTGTCACATGTTCTGGTTAATTTTGGAACAACACTCTTAGATCAACTTGGGTTAGTATTAGTTAAAGAAATAGCTATTATAATAGTAGGTGGTCAGTAACTATTTGGAGGAATAAGTGGAAGAAGGTCAGAATATTAAAAGTTCTATTTTTTTTTTTTTATCCCCAATGCGTGTTTAAAAATGAAATAGGAAATTGCTAAAGTATAAACTATTTGCACAAGGATGATGTCAAGTCCACTGACTCAGGGTCAAAGCCATGATAATAATACTTGCTCTTAGCCAGGGACACATTCCTGCTTTGTTTCCTACCATATGATGATTAAAATATACCACCTACATATTTCACATGCGTGAACCAGGATGAATGAATGAATCTCTGTAAACACCCTGGGGTTAGGGAGATGAAGTTATGCAAACATCAGTTGGCTAAAGGTCAATGTTAACAAGTTCTCTCTCTCCCATTTACCCTAGAGTTTTCCATTAAGATTTAGACCCTGAAGGTGAACTGAACTCTGTCATTTTACCTCTCCAGGCCTTAATTTCCTCATCTGGTGGACGAAGGGAGCTGAATCATGGTCTGCAATCTATTTGGTTATCTTGCACAATTTTTTTTTTTTTTTTTTTTTGTATTTGTTTTGCTTCATGTATGTGATTTTGAATCTCTTTGGGGACAGTATGCCATCTTCGGTATGACAGAAGCTCTGCCTCTGTCTTTTGTCCTCATTCATTTATACTCTGTCTCTGGGCCTGGCCAGTATTGATTCCCCAAAGGGCGTGTTATTTCTTGGCATAACTGTCTCTATTCTGCTCACTCCACACATATTTCCCATTGAAGAACATTAACAATGTAGTATAAGGGATAAAATCGAGAGGACAGTTTAGACTAAAGAACCAGATTTCTTTTTTGAATTGTAATACATATAAGCAAGTCATGTTTCTTTCAGGATTTCCTCAACTTTTTTTCTCACTTAACTTTAAAAACGTATGTGTGTGGGTGCGCACGCATTTTCTAGCAATTTGAACAATTTCACCTGACACTTTCTGTGCAAGATCTATAGCTTTCTAAAGCATACATAATTTGAAAAGAGCAAGCGCTATGAAATTAAGTGCAAATATTCTTTGTCAAAAGAAAACTCTTCTCTATTCTCTAAGCACTGAAATTATCTAAGCTGCTCAAGTGACCAATGAATTTTTAAGTGTTTATTTTGAAATAATTTTAACACAGAAAAACTGCAGAAATAGAACAGAGAGTTTCTCATATGCTCTTCACTCAGCTTCCCCTAATTGTTAACATCTTGCGTCACCGTGGTACAATCATCAAAATTAAGAAATAAGCTTTAAACTGATGCATTTTAACATGTTTGTCTTATTTCTGGCTGCTGATGAATTTTTATCTTATTTTAAGCACTTTTTTCAAATAACCACTATTAGAGGGATTTTAACAAAACATATCTACAGGAAAGGAAAAATGTTTTTTTTTATTTTGCATTGCCAGTTGGTTATGTAGCTGAAAGCTCTCTCAGTTCTTTTAATCTGTCTTCTTGAGCACAGACAGAACTGTAACTGTTATCTAATATGGATGTTTAACTGTAATTCATCAAAAGGAACAAAGACTCCTCATTGTCAGTGCAAGGAAGTTCTAACTTCCTTTTGTGGTAGGGTTCATAGCAGTCTATTTTAGAGCTTTTTCCAAATAATGAACTTGTTATAGCCAAAGTGGTGATTAACTTTACTTATGCTACACTTTTACTGCTATTACTTTATAAGTGCTGAGTTTTGGCTAGGCATGCTGGCTCATGCCTGTAATCCCAATACTTTGGGAAGTCCAGGCAGGAGGATCACTTGAGGTCAGGAGTTCAAGACCAGCCTGAGCAAGAGCAAGACCAGCCCGAGTAACATAGCAAGGTTCTGTCTCTACAAAAAAATAGAAAAATTAGCTAGGCGTGGTGGTGCATGCTTGTAGTGCCATCTACTTGGGAGGTTGAGGCAGGAGGATTACTTAAGCCTAGGAGTTTTACGGTGCAATGAGTTGTGATGACACTATTGAACTCTAGCCAGGGTAACAGAGTAAGACTTTGTCTGAAAAAGAAAAAAGTGCTGATTTTTAAACTATTAGTAAATTTAGCAAATAAAGTGGAATATTTACAAAATGTCACATAAATATAGTAGGAAAAAATATATTTGTGAGAGATTTCCCATGATGATTCATGTGACTCTGTTTTATATTTAGTAAGAATGAGGCCGTTTAAGAGTCAATTGAATGGCGAAGGCAACCATGGACTTCTGGGTAGAGGCTCTGAAAACCATATCACAAATGCTCAGTATGTTATTTAGTTAGTGGGTTTATATTGCACAATTTAGATTAATTATGGTCAATTAGGTAAGTTTACCATGGCATGGATTTCTTTCTGTGTCATATGTGTTTACCCTGCAATTACCAAGAGAGCACAAGCAAATGAGGTGTGTGTCTCAGGGGACTTACTTAGCATTAACCCACATTTCAAACAAAAGGAGATAGGAATTACTTTTAAGAGTTTCTTTTTAAAAGTGGGTTAAAAATTCAACAGTCAGAACCGTGATTATGTCTGTACTTGTCTAGTGCTATAAAAACACCAAACCCATTTGCTATCCCCTGAGGTATGGAAAGTTTTTTTTCTCTCCCATCTAAGATAGTGTGCAGGTCCCATGACTAAAGTATACAAAACAAAGACACTGAAAATTTCTCTTCTTATAGCCAGGCTGATTAAAAAAAAAATTTTTTTTTTTTTTTTCATTTTTTCTCTTTTTTTTTTTTTTTTGTAGAGATGGGGATCACAATGTTGCCCAGGTTAGTCTTGAACTCTTGGCCTCAGGAAATCTTCCCACCTCAGCTTCCCAGAGTGGCAGGTGCTACTGTGCCCATCCAAATTTCTGTTCTTAAAGTAGCATGCATTTGGTTTTTATGTATAATCTTTTACTACTGTGCCCACTCTGTATATTTAAAAAATCAAATTAAATTTCAGCTTTCCCATTAGACTCAAAGAAAAATCCACGTGGGTACAGGTGTTTGTGTAGCAAGTGTTATAATCCCTTTGGCCTTGTCTCATTTATAAAATGAGTGTTAGAGAATCAATGATTTTCTTTTTTTACTTTTAGCCATGGAATCCTTTACCCAAATAAAACTATAGAACCCCCGAATAGTAAGACTGCTTAGGTTTAAGTGGGAAGTCTACAGTTGGCTTTAACTACTTGACCATGGTTCTCCCCTCCTAGGCTCACCCTTACCCTCCCTGAGTCCTTGTCATGGAATTGACAGTCACTGGGTTAGTCCCCTCAGGCTGTGTACTTAGGACTGAGGTCTTCAATTAGATAGTCAACTAGGGTTGCCGTGAAAATCATTCTGTTACTTGTAGAAATAGACTTCAGTAATCTAGACCAGTGTTATTCAGGTGCAATTCAGACTGGTATGTTCCTGGTCCATGAGGAGACAGGACACAAATTGAGAATAAGAATTTAGAAATATTTATAATAATTCAACATTTGCCATGACATCCATGAATATGGTCAATGGACTTGTCTCACTGAACAAGATTTGGACCCCTAGCTGGGAGTGGTGGTGGGTGCCTGTATTCCCAGCTACTTGGGAGTCTGAGGCAAGAGGATTGTTTGAGCCCAAGAGTTTGAGGTTGCTGTGAGCTATGATGCTATGGCACTCTCCCGAGGGCAACAGAATGAGATTCTGTCTCAAAAACAAACAAACAAAAAAAAACAAAAAAAGATTTGGACCATAACTATCAGTCTCTAAAAGACTGGAAATTTGAAAAAACTTCTTTACCACAGAGAGTTTCAGAACCACTGTGATGAATATTATCTTATATAGAATTCTAATTATTCCACTAATGACTGAATAAATGAGATAATTCCTGAATGAATTCACAGTTGTTGCAACATTACAAATGCTTATCAATTGATCTGATTTAGAAAACAGCTGTATGATTTTTGTTGAACTAAAAGACTGATGACTCAGGTTTCTTTAAAAATAATCCTTTATCCATTCAACCAGTTACTAGGTTGTGCATTCACTAAATATTTATTATTTGCCTACCATATGTCTGGTGAATAAGAGAAGCCCAATCCTTGGCCTTATGTGGTGATTAGGCAATTTACTATTGCATGCATAGGTTTGCAACTGGGGGAGTATGAACTGCTCTGGGAGCACTGAGCAGGATCACTGGATTTGGGAAATTTGAGGAGGCTCAAAGCCTAAAAATAAATAACCGTCAAACAAAAATAAGTTAAGTCACTCCTTACACGGTGTGACACCAAATATTCTTTGAGTGCTTATACAGTGCTTGCACTGTGCCGTGTACTATTCTGTGTGTGGGATATATTTTCAAATAAAACAGATACAGGCCCCTCCATGTGGGGTTTAGGAGCTGGTAGAAGGAAACCAATAAATGGGTAAGAGGGTTTCTGATGTTGATGAGCTCCAGGGGGGAATAAAGCAGGGTACTGTGGTGAGAACGAGTGTGTGGGTATCTCTGTGCTGCAGAGGTTCATCAGAGGAGCCCTCGCTCAGGAGGAGACATCTGAACTGAGACCTTTTAGGACACACAGGAGCAAGCCGGGAATATGAGAGGAGAAGAGCAAGCAGAAACTGCCAAGATGTTTAGGCAAGAATTGGTTGGCATTTTCATGGGCACAAATTGTCTTAGTCTGTTTTATGCTGTTGTAATAGAGTAGCACAGACTGGGTAGTTTATAAAGAATACTTCCAGAAGCTAGGATAAGTGGAAGATGAAGGTGCTAGCAGGTTTGGTGTCTGGAAAGTGTGCAATCTCTGCTTCCAAGACGGTGTCTTGAATGCTGCATCTGGAGGGAAGCAACACTTTCTCCCTTGGCAGGAGAGAAAGAGCAAGCGAGCACCTGCTCCTTTAAGCCCTTTCTTTAAAGGCACTAAATCCAACCAACCAAGAGGTCAGAGCCCTGATGGCCACTCTCACCTCTCAGAGGTCCCACCTGCCTCCTACTACTGTTACAATGGCAATTAATTTCACTATGAGTTTTGGAGGGGAACATATTTATGGGTTCATTTTTCTCCCTAGAGAGCCCGCATGACTGAAGTGGAGTGAGCAAGAGGGAGAGGGTAGGAGGCCAACTCCGAGAGGTAAAAATCATGGTTAAATGACAAGTGCAATAGAAGCCCACAGAAAGATTGTAAGCCACAGACTGGAATGATCTGATTTACATTTTTAAATGACTGCTCAGGTTCCTGTGGCTACAGAGGGGCAGGGATGAAGGCAGAGAGACCTGTGAGGGGGCTGTGGCAGTGCTCCAGCCAGGAGAAAATGGCAGCTTGGGGGATGATGTTGGCAGTGGGGGTGGAGAGAAGGGAAGGCTGCCAAGCTCTCCTGGTGGCTTAAATATGGGAGTTAGAGGAAGGACAGGGATCAAGAACGTCACCTGAACTTCTGTCTAGAGAGGCAGAGTGGTGCCAGTTTCCAAGATGGGGAGCTCTAGGGGAATTTGGTCAAGAATTCCATCTGGGCTGTGTTGAATTTGGAATACCCATTAGACACCCAGAAGGTGACTTTGTGAATTCAGGAGGTCAGAGCTGGACATAGAAATCTTGAAGTACAGAAGGTATGTAAATCCATGGAACTGCATGAGATCCCTTAGGGACAGAGGGTAGATACAAAAGAGGGCCAAGGCCTAAGCCAACTCCTAGGCCAGGAGGACATGCTGGTATCTGGAGAGGCCAAGAAAAGGAGGAGGAAATTGGACTCAGTGGTTGAGAGCTACTGCAGTAGACTCTCTCTGCTCAGTTTGTAGCCACAAAAAGATTCTTGTACCCTCATTATCCACAACTCTTCCACATGGAGTTGGTGATCGTAGTGGATAATGTGGACACAGAGCCTCTCCGATCCCTTATGACTGTGTGTCCTGGACTTTGGCTTCAGTGTTCTTTGGCTTTTAATGCTGGTTCCTGTGTCTCTTTGTTTAGAGGGCTGTCCCCAAGCTTCTGAAGTCTTTTTACCCCCAGGCACTCACAGTCACAGTTATGACTGACATTACAGGAATATGAGAACCAGACTCCCTTTTTTCAGATGTGGACAACTTTGAGGCATAACCTTCACTTCAGAGCTAATTCAGAATGGAATCAGAATGAAGCTACCCTCTGCACAGGTTTTGCACCCCTTGCTTGGCCTCTCTTGGGAACAATTCCTTAATACAGTATCTGCCTTTTGGCATCTTGACTTAAGACCTGAACTGTCCCCCCCCCCCCATGTTGGATTATAGACATTAGCGTAGTATAATCGTGATTGTTAAAGTAGGATTATATTAAATATTTTAATGCATTCCCAACTTCTCAAAATGTGTGTGTGTGTTTTTTTTTTTCCAGAATAGTTTTCATTATAACTGCCATTAAGTGGAAAGGATTTTGTTTTTTATCCTACAGGCAATTGTCTGTTTCTACTGATACCGGTGAATTTGTTTACTGTTTAATTAAGTGAAACATTTCCAGAGAGTTGTCTTTATTCACTCTTCCAGCTCACAGAGTACATGTTAATCCCAAACTGATAAAACTATGAGATGATTATTTTCTATTCACACAATCAGTCAATAAAATACAGAGATCAAGCAAGAAAATAAGACAAGATGTTTACCAGGATTTTGATAATTGTTCTTCTAGCAGAATAAGGTGTGAGCTTTCCCCCACATTTTCGTGTACTTATCATTGGGCTTTTCATTTCCTTCTTCTAAAACAGCCTGTAGCTATGGTTTGAGCAGGAATTTGAGACACACAGAAGGTCAGTATGTCCATTTTCTCTCTGTCCTTGAGGGATAAGTAAAATTAGATTCTGTTTATTTTGACCTAATTTTTATTTTAGATTGTTTGGGGCATTTTAACATTTATATTATATATAAAAAGCACTTGGGTCTTTTGGTTTTAAACATTAATTTAAAAATCCTCCATTCTTCCTACCTCCACTTTTTCTTCCTCCTTCCTTTTCTTCCTTCCTTCTTTCTTTCTTTTAGAGTAAAACTTATGCTAAATCAAATTTCTATCTGAGCACCTCATAAAACAGGTTTTGAAGTTCATAAGTGGGTTTTTCTCTCCTGAGGTAGAAACCTGTGGTGCTTCTTTTACCTTCATCAGTTTTAATTCTGAGGCTAGGTGTAGTAAAAGTTTAGTAATACTTGTTGAATGAAGGAATCCATGGCATTATACCCTAAGTACAATACTAAAGTATCGATACCCTTCCTTTTTTGATTGTGCACCTGTGATGAGAGCCTTGGTCTCCAACTCCTAATTTTAATTCTATCTCCTGTTGGTCATCAATGACAACTATATTGGGAAAACCATATTTAAATTCTTAGATAAACTCTCCCTGTGTATTTCATAAAATTAAATTTCACTAAACCCTTTTGCAGTGAAACACCTATTGGTACATTCCTTTTGCCTCTAAATACCTGTAGAACACTTGGATTTTGACCATAGATTTCACAATCCATTAAGGCATGCAATCATAAGGCAATAATGCATAACTTTTCATGCCTGAACAATACATGGAAGTCAAACAGTGACATTGAAGCACAGTTGAAAAATTTTGCATTCAATTCAATTAAATTAATAACACTTAATTTTATATTTTCTATGTAATTAAAAGTAGGAGTATCTTCAATTTTCCTTTTTTATTTTGGAAACTAAAACAATTGAATTAGAAATTGTTAAAAAAAAGTGAACAAATTATTCTTCGTCTATTGGTGAATTATCTTTTGAATGGAAGTGGGAAACAATATTAAAATTAATCTTAGAAAGAGTGAATGTGATGACTCTATAAAGCTTAATTGAGGAGATTGAGATGCCTATTGGCTGTATTTCCAGGTGGACCAGCTTCACTGCCAGATGTTGGGTGAGCTTAGGAGCTGTGCAAGACTGTCCCACGTTTTCCAGAAGAGCTAATGACTGGAGTTGACCCGTGTAGGGTTTCAGATAGCAGCTCAAAAGCTTTAGGAATTCTGGAAATCCACCAGCATTTTGTATGTTTCCCTCAACACTGAGAGCTTATTTGTGAGTGGGTGAGGTTTTCTCTGAGAGTCTTAGGAAATGACTCATCGTGAGGGAAAAACCCTCTGAACTGGGAATCTTATTGAGAAAGACAAGTGAGATGGCAAAAGCATCAGTTTGGCTTTTAAGTATTTGATTGTATATATATATAAAAAATTTCATATATATATGTGTGTGTGTGTGTGTGTGTGTGTGTGTGTGTATGTGTGTGTGTATGAAACTTAAAAGTAGGGCCACTTTTTTGATATGTAGACCAATACTTACTGGGGCAATGAGTCAGGATACTTGAAATCAAGGATGACCCAGAAAAAATAGGCATATGGGCTACTATAAAGTAAACCATAAGTAAGTAGTAAATGGTACTCATATTAACACTTTTATTGGGCGGTGCCTGTGGCTCAAGAAGTAGGGTGCCAGTCCCATATACTGGAGGTGACAGGTTCAAACCCAGCCCTGGCAAAAAAACCCCATAAAACACTTTCATTATTGTATTAGAAATAAATGTTTGTTTTTTGCAGGTTTAAATAGATATTTTATGTGAATTTTGTACATATTAATTGAAAGTATTTTGGGGCATACCACCCAATTAAAATTTTCCTTCCTATTTACTTTGAAAGGTATGCAATGTTAATTCTGAGGCCTTGATGTTCTACAATGCCTGATCAAGACAAAAAGGTGAAGATCACGGAGAAATCAACGGATAAAAAACAGCAAGGAATCGTCGCCAGGTAATCCCATACTGCATTTGCTAATTATTAACTTAGGCAGTAGCTGCTGACCATATTTAATGGCTCTCTGAGAAACAGAGATGACCCTTGACAGCTGCTTACAGTATTTACACTTACATTTGATCATTTTTATAGAGTCCTAAAGGAAATGTTCGGTGTTTATACTTTTCAGTGTATAAAAACAGGCCTCCAAGTGGCAATGCCATCAGGGGGTAACATGAACTTGTTTGCCAGGAGCCTTCTGTGGGTTGACATTGTGTTGTTCTTTCTCCTAGGGACTATTCAGATCTTAAAAGACTTCGGTGCCTTTTGAACGTTCAGTCAAGCAAACAACAGGTAGTGTTTTCAAAGGATGTTCATGGGATAATAAAAGAGAAATCACCTGTTTTGGAGGGATCCATTGAACATCTTCATGAACAACATGTTTACTTTTCTTTGCTGTTTCACCTTTTTTCTCTTTCTTCATCTGGATGTTTCTCTCGCGTCTGGCTCAGGCTCTGCCAAGGTTTGGCAGCCACAGCCGTCCTTTCAGTCTGGGCTCTATTTTATCTTATGCTTATCACCATGTGTTCCCATTAGCAAAGCTTTTCCTTTTCAGGAAACAGCATACTTTTTTATTGAATGCCAAACATTTGGCTCTTCACAGCTTTAGGGGAACTGATTTTTCTGAAGAACTGTTTATTATATTTTCTTCCTTCTCCCCCAGCCCTGGTAACCCTACCCCCTGGCTATAGAACCACTCTTGAGGCTTTCTGCCAATTATATACCTGACCCAAAAGAGGGGAAAGGAGTACATTTTGGCTGTTTTTATAAGAGCATTTTAATATTTTTATTAGATAGAGAAGGAATGGTATCTCTGCTTGAATTTATCTCTCAACTTTTCTTTTTGGTTTTGTTTCTGTAAGACTTTGGAAAGTGAAAAGATTAGAGTCCATAAATGGAGGTTTGGGGAACAACATAGCAATGATAATAATAATGGTAATAAAAGAAACTTATTTATCCCCATCAACCGGTAAATGGCAGGGAAGGGATTGAACCCTGATGTTCTGGCTCCAAAGTCTGCTATATTGTACTTGTTTAATTAAATTTGTTTAAGAGCTCATGTGGTTGATAATCCAGCTCTGATGATTTTGGTTATAGCAACCAAACCTACTAGATAACTGTAGTATTTTAATCTATTTATTTGTACTGGAGAATGACTATTCTTATGATTTGATGGTATCTAAAGGGCAAAGAATGAGAGTTCACATTTAGGGAACACTTACTCTGTGCCTGGTGCACTACCTGCGTCATCCTGCTGAATTATTACAGCTCTCACTTTACAGATGAGGAAATGAGAGAGCACAGAAAAATTAAGTGACTTTCTCAAGATCATACAGCCTGTTAATGGTAGAGTACAGTTCTGAACCCAGACACTCTGTCTTTGTAATGTGTGCTTCTAACAACTGAGATAACTTTAAAACGACTTGGGAAATTAAAGTTCAAGAAACAGTTTGGGGAGCATTGACTTTGAGTAAACATGGCCTCCAAATATCTTTTTCCCTGTGAGTCCCTTCTTCTGTATTTATGCTCCAACTTCCCAGGAATCTTACTTATTTCCAAGGGCCATATCTAATACCATCCCCTGTACATACTTTCCTTTTCCTATGTAATCTCCCTCTTCCCAAGGATTTTTCTTTCAGGGCTGTAGCATTATTTTCTCCCTGCTTTGGAATCTCTTGTCTCCATTTCTTATTTCCTGACAAGATCATACATTTCCTAATGTCAACATCTATTTGACTTTTGCCTCTGGTTCATTGTATACGTGTATACTTGGTGAGTTCTTGGCTAGTTTTTGCTAAACTGAATTATGACATAAGAAATTGGGTCACCATATGAATATGGGTAACCTCCTAACTAGGAGGTTTAAAAATTTTTTTGGGCTTTTATTTTCCAACTTTGCAGTTTCTGCTGACTATATCTATTTGTCCCTCTCCTACACCACATTTCCTTTTAACACCTGGCAGTCTTAAAATTAATTTAACGATTTTCTCCCCTTTAACCAATCTTAGCATTTGTAGTCTGTTGTCTGACAGATTCACATGGCATACCCTTTTGTAAAATATTGCACATGTACAAGAATGCATATTTGTAAAGCTTGAATTATTCAGAAAATAAATGGCCTTAAGAAAAAAAATAAAAATAACTGTCCTCAATTAGATGAAGGTCCCAAGGTTCACAAAATTCCTGCTTAATTCTGTTTATAAAACTTTTGTGCATTTGTAACTTTGAATAATAAACATCATTCTGAGTACTCTATTCTCCTTTTGGTAAAATAATGTGGAGACACTGATAAAGAAGGAAGATAGTGAAGAAAATAACTCAAGAATTTATTTATACCTTACTTGTTCCAGAAAGAACATAAGGAGCTTATAAAGATACAGAAAGTATGACAAGTTATTGTAAATTAAAACCAGAGCCAAAAAATAAAAGAAAAACAAGGTTGGAAGCAAAGTAGAGTTAGGGTCAGGCTGAATTGCTTAACAAAATATGCAAGTGGCCACACATTTGGCTCTGAAAATTTCAACAGGCAATCTGCATAGGGCTGGAATTCAGATTTCTACCTCCTACATTTAGAGCCATAGGAAGCTAAGAAATTTGTGGGCAATTTTAAAAAGAGATGGAAGAAAGAAAAACATCAATTCATTAATTGCCTTGAAATAAAAAGAGATTTTGGCAGATGCTATGGAGAGGGAACATGAGGCATGGTGGTTCTTGTGCTCAGAGAGCCCAGGTGTAGCACCAGTGGTTAAGGTACAGGGTAAGACAGGATCCAAGGTGAATGGTGTGTGCCGTAAGTGAATGGATTTTGAGGAGAAAAAGGAGGCAACTTTCATTTGAGTGGCAGGGAAGGAGATGGTTCCCTCACCATGATTAATGATATAGTTTTCCATCAGTGGAATTGATGGGGAAAGCATTCTAAGTGAAGTGAGTAAAATAATTTAGTATCATCTGGAAATGACAAGCATTTCACTAAAATGGTGAAGAGATATTTCTATTTGAAGTAGTTTAGTAGAAGATAAAGCTAGAAGACCCTGTGCAGTGTCTGAAGGCCCATCTGGTAACTGTATCTGACCCCAAAGCCAACAAAGAATGTCAGAATTTCCAAGCAGAAGTGACACGATCATGCATTTTAGGAAGGCTCTGAAGGATGCAGCCTTTCCTTTATTCTCAGCTCTTCCCTTTCCACTGATATTGTTCAAGCTACACAGACACTGTCCAGGTTCCAGAGCACATGCTGCTCTTCTCTGCCTTCCAGGAGACTCTTGACATTCTGGTCCATGGCCTGCTCTGTCCCTCCTTTACTTTGCACCACAACAAACCCTTGTTTACTAATTTTACAGCATGTTTCTCATGCTTATTTCCTGACTGCAACACCCTTCTCCCCACCATAGGACTGTGAAGTCCTTGAAGTCAGAGGCCATGACAGATGGGCTGAAAGGATGAAACCCATTGGAGATGGTTTACCAGATGAGTTAGTTGAGCAAGGAGACTGGGGATAAAGTGAGCATTCTTTCCATATCTTCACATTTGGATCCCTATTATATGACAGGCTCTGTGAGAGGTATAAAGAACACAATGATAGATAGATGTAGTGCTGCCCCCCTGGTGCTCAAATTCAAGAGGAAAAGGCTGTTGTGTGAAGTAGACATTGTACTAGACCAGGATAGTTTTGGTAAGAGAAGTAAGCATGCTACTGCCACCAGGGAGGGCGTGAACAGCTCTACCCAGGAAGGCTTGGGCAGGTGCTCACAAAGAGGATATTTGAGCTGATCCCCGTTACATGCCCAGGTTTGGAGAGGTTAGACACATAGTTTCCAAGGAATTGTGGCACCAGGAGAAAAGGCTTTAGGTTTTAAACCAGTTTCTGAACTTACGTGCTTTTATGTGAAGATGGCTGGTTGCTTCAAGATTCCTACTTAGTTCTTGGTCTTTGCAACTGTAGATGCCACGACCATCTTATCCACCGAGTCTTCATAAGTTGATTTCCAATACCAGCTGCCTGCTGTCCCCACAGGGGGAATAACTGTAAGCTGCAGCTTCCCACGCCTCTCCCTTGTGTGGCCTAGGCTTCCTTTCTCTGTGCTGGCTATCTCGTCTCTTGCAAACAGTATTCTGGGAGTTGTGCTGATGGCAAGGGGATTGAAATCCCTTGGGTCTGGAAAAGTCACTTCCTGTTTGCTGTGTATCATGACATTTCATATATAACATGAAAAGTTTGCTTGTCCTGTGACTTTATGTTTAATATCATTTGGGTTATCAGTTCATGTTTGGAAATCACCTAATTTGTATTAACATATTTTATTCATTTAACAAGTTTATCTGAAGATTAAAAGAGTATTTATGAAGCACTTAGAACTATGCCTGGCATATGATAAGTACTTTATAAATACTAACTCATTTAATATTTATAATAACTCTGAGTTATATTAATTATTACTATTTCCATTTTAATGACATAGAAACTGATGCACAGAGATTGAGTACATTTTCCAAGACTATGCAACTAGCTAATGGTTGATTTGAAACCATGGAATCTGGCCAGGGAAGTTTTTTTCTTTCTTTCTTTCTTTTTTTTTTTTTTTTTTTTTTGAGACAGAGTCTTACTATGTCACCCTTGGTAGAGTGCTGTGGCATCACAGCTCATAGCAACCTCAAACTCTTGGGCTTAAGAGATTCTCCTGCCTTAGCCTCCCAAGTAGCTGAAACTACAGACACTTGCCACAACAACCAGCTATTTTTTTGTTGCAGTTGTTTAGCTGGCCTGGGCCTGCTTTGAACCCGCCACCCTCAGTGCATGTGGCTGGCGCCATAACCACTGTACTACGGATGCTGAGTCTGTTTTCTTAATACTAAGCATTGCTAGCTAAAGTGCCTATATATTATCGTCTTATGATGGTTGTAGACTGGCTGACTGAGGTAGATATTAAATGGAATAAGAAAACCGCAATATAGTATAGCTTTATTTGATAATTATAAAGAATAAAATAATTTACTGAAAATATATCTTTTTGTTATATTATGCTTTACTTATCTCATCTGTTATAATTTAACTAATCTTGGAACATCTCATGTTCAAATTTACTGTGGTACTAGAAACAAATCTCAGGGTTATCCCATTTGTAGCTAAATGTTGCTGAATGAAACTACTTGAATACTGATAACGTTATTGTTACATGAATAATTAACTAGTTTATATTGCAAATGGACACATGGTTAAGTTGTTGTAGTTAGTTTTTACTTACGATGAATTCTATAATAGATTTTAATGTCTTTCATAACTGTGATTGAGTAATCAAGATGTTCAGACTGATTAAAAGTGATAAAATCTTTATTGTTACATCCTAACACCTGGCAAGCAGTATGTATACTTGGAAAATGCTGAAGAAGGAATGAATGCCTGATGACTCATCCTCAATTTAGGCACTCTACCAGAGTGTTCTACCTGGATTCAGGAACTCTTTAGTCTGGGTGCACATTTGAATCACATGAGAAGCTTCAAAAACTCCTGATGCCCAAGCCTCCCTGCAGCTCTGTATTCCCAGCACTATTTTAGATGCTCGGGAAATAGCATTGAGCAAAAACCAGGGAATTTCCTATGTCTGTCGAGGTAACATTATAATCAAGGGAAAATGAAAATACATAAATCACTGTAAGATATAATGAGTAATATTACAAGCTATGAAGAAAAAAAATCCAACAAAAGATAGAGTAAATGTTTAGATCAAAGATATTTAAATCTCAGAGAATCCCTACTTGTGACATGGCTATCATCTTTTTCGGCCTGGAGTAAAGACTTGTCCTCTTCATCCTTTCCTCTCCCTCCCCACATCTTGTTGCTTTCTTTATCCTGTGCTGAATTGTGACCCTCATGGACTCTGTGCTTCTATTTCTGTAGCTTCCAGCCATTAACTTCGATAGTGCCCAAAATAGCATGACGAAGTCTGAGCCCGCCATCAAGGTGGGTGGATACAGAGCTCGAGGTCAGTGGCATGAGTCCACAGAAGCTGTTGAACTTGAAAATTTTAGGTAAGAAATCTAGTATCTCTGTTGCCTTTAGCAACCTATTCCAGTTAGTCCAGAGTTTTATTTAAGTTTATCATAGGAGCTAGGATTGAAAATATGTTTCAAAGTTTACCATGGAGATGCCTAATATTTATTAGTTCGTACTTAAACCATTCCCAGAAATAATGTGTAAATAACAAGCTTCTTGGTTTACAGGTGGAACTGACCTGGGAGTTACAGACACTGTGCTGACACATAATCTGGCATTTGCTCAATGAGGAAGTGGTTCCAGATTATTGACCTGGCTAGGCTGATTCTAATCTTGGTCTTAGCTTTGGGTCTGTCTGGATCTTGCCAGTAATGATAAGGCATAAAAGAAGCTATTGCTATGAACAGATGTGGTGGTTAAAGAATGTGGTTGTCAAAACAACTGAGGTTTTGAGTTGAAGGGATAGCAACTCACCGTTAAAAGTTGAAAGTATCTGCTGTTGTTTATCTCTGTTGCCATGTAGACCTTTTAGAAGTTGCACATTCCCAGGGGCCACTCCCCTTTCAGAAGCTGGTTCTCTCAGTTTTACACTGTGCTCAGGTCACTTGGCACTAAGTATCATGTAAATAATGAATGGCATGAAATATGAATATAAACATTTGAGATGATCATTTGTTTATTTGGCCTAGATTTTATTTCCCTGTCATTTTATGACAATGAATTTAATAATTTAGAAAAGCCACATGACATTACATGGGTTCAAATTTCAAAAGTATATTTTTCAGCAATGAACACTTAATACTTTAAAAATTGTTATATATTCAGTTTACCAGTATCCAAGTAGAGAAATTACAGGCCAGGCATGGTGGCTCCCACGTCTAGCCCACTGGGAGGCTATAGCAGGAAGATTGCTTGAGCTGAAGAGTTTGAGAACAGCCTGAGTAAGAGCAAGTACCCTGTCTCTACTAAAAATTGAAAAACTAGCTGGGCAACAGGGTCGACCCCTGATGACACTCCTACACCTGGCTAGGGAGGGTATGTGCCATCTAATGGCATCTGAATGAGCATGAAGGCATAAGGTTACAGAACTTGCCTTTGAGGTAGTATATTCATGTACTTCCGTTTTATTTGGCCTACATCTCAAAATTTTAATTTTTTAAATTATGCACAAAATATTATATTGTAAATTCATAGCAATGCAACCCTTCTGTATATTATTTCTTCTCCAAGTTTTAAAGTGGAATTTTTAGGGTTTTTTTTAAAACCTCTTCAGTGAGCTATATTATCAGTAAACTGAAGTTGAAGCTGGAATATCTCAAAACTTTGCTAGAAACACGCCTCCACCCCCAATATAACATATGAAACAACTAACCAGTCAACACAGCTGAAGGAATGCAGACTGTGTTTAATTAATCCCCATTATCCAGGAATTACATGTGACAACTAAGCTGATGTTGATAGCTTGGTCAGAGGTAACATGTGTTTGGAAAAGGCGAAGGGAGGGTATTCTTCTATTTCTGTTCACCCAACTTTCTAAATAATGTGCCCCGATAATTCTTTCTCTCCATATACTCCTTTCTTCCCTCTAACTAATTTCAATAGCTAAGTGTTTGTAGGGAATAAATTTAATAACATGATAAAAGAAAATACATATGCTTGGCTATAATTTATATTATTAATTTATAATTGGAATTCTAGTTCCTATTTTGACAATTGATAATTGCCTTTTGCACAATGTTAAACCCAAGACTCCTTCAATCTTTGTCTGAAAATAGATGGTCTTTGTCTGCACTGGTCTTTATCATTGGCACAGCCTAGATAATTTTTATTATAAAATGGTTTCTGTTTGTTTTATCTCAGTATAAACTACAAGAATGAGAGAAATTTCAGCAAACATCCACAGCATAAACTATTTCAGGAGATCTTTACAGCCTTGGTGAAAAATAGACTCATATGCAGGTAAGCTTTTCTTTGGAAAGATGAACACTAATGGCATGTTTCATACATCTTGTCTCTAGGATATAATTTAAAGTAGTTTGCAAAATTGAGTACAACGTAATTAAAGGATAAAATCGAGCAAAGACCATTTAAAAGGAGGTAAATCAGTAGGCATTGTAGATGATCTCATTAAAATCACTCTGAGTAGGCACTGAATTTTATGATAGGTGAGATAAAATGAGAAAACACTCAAGTTATAGTGTTTTCTTTATTTTGAGTTTAACTACTCAAGAGGAGTTTATCATACAGGTCCTTGTGAAAGAGACATTGGGTAACACCTTGGACAAAATCTTTCAGAGTTTTTGCAGTCAATGTAATGACTGATTAAATGGGCTTCCCCAGTCTTGACCTTGAAATAAGAGAGGATGAGTGCGTACCATCCAGTCAAGCCTCATAAACATGTTTCTTCTCAAGACCAAATCAGATGTTCCTTCCTCACATCTGTCTTAATATAGGTGCAGTGTTGGGACTGTAGGACAAAGATCAGTTAACAAGTCCTTTAGATTCTCTTTTATGAGTATCAGGCATTTTCAGTGAGCTGTCACTGGTGCTGGATTGCAGTCACGGTTGAATTTTCTACTCATTCTGCACTGCTTTGTCTGAGATCTGGGTATGCTGCTGCCACATGTGAAGGAGGCTCCCAGTATTCTCTCTGTCTTTCCAGGAGGCTCAGACTTCCTACACGCATCAGCTGAGAAGATGACTACAAAAAACCTTAAATCTTCCTTATCACTTTGGGACTCAATTGAGAGATAGCATAATTCTGCCCCAGTGAGAATGGGAAAAAATTATTTGTATTCAATATTTAGTGTCTTGATCAAAATAAAACTCTGACTTGGCCCAGTACAATAGCTCATTTTAAGTAGAACCACAATCTGATGGGTCCTCCATGATGAATTTGCTACTAAATGCTGCCTAAGTGGTGGCCTAATGACTCCGTCTTTTGGATTGAGCCATTAGTATTGCCAATTTAAGTACCAGTCAGTGACTGCCAAATAACAGAGATTTAGTTTAAAACAACATAGGATTGGGACTATATCTGTCGTGGCTTTGTACTTAATTTAGGCATAGGAGTCTTAGACTGGCCAAGATGATACAAGATGCCCAAAATCTTTACCACAGTTATGTAATTGGGTCATACTTAGTTCCTGATGATAACTCAAAGAATTGTTCAAAGATTAACAAACACTGACCAATAGAACCTGAATAGTCTTTAACTATTTTTCTCTTGAGCTTGAATGGAGTAGAACAATGATAAGTAGCAGAATGTGTGAAATGGGGTTAGAAGGTAAAGTTCTTTAATTTTTCTTATGACAACTAACATCTTCAAGGGATGTCTAATAGACTATGTGCCGGGTAGGTACTTTGAGGAAGGCACCAAATGCAGAAATTGTTAGGGAGAATAATTGGGCAAGAGTTGGCATCCATCAATTGAAAAGACCTTAAAAAATAGGACTTTATGAGATATCTTTTTAGGGCCTTTTCAAATTCTTAATGATTAATAGAACTTATTAGATCAGATGGAGTTACTGGCTTTTAACACAAACAGTCCTTGGGACTCTTCAAACTAGACAGAAAAGATGGTAGATCTCTTTGCTGTCACAGTACAAGAAGGACTTTAGGAATGCTGAACATCAAGAGCATCCTTTTATGTCATCCTGTGGCTGCTGACAGATTGTTATGTTCAGTTCTATTCTAAAAGCAGGGTTGGGAAAAGATGGCTTAAGTACAAAGGTCTTGCATTATGCCTCACCCCATATAACCTTGCGAAGGTGGCCAGGACCAGACTTTTTTTCCTCTCTCCTCTGACTTTAGACTAATAGAAGAATTATATCTCAGAGGGTTTTCTTCTTTTCTTTTTTTCCATTTTCTTTCTTTTCTTTTTTATTTCTTTTCCTTTTTCTTTTTTTCTTTGATTGATTTATTTATTTTCCTGCTGTGGGTGGAGTGTGGTGGCATCAGTCTAGCTCACAGCAACCTCAAACTCCTGGGCTCAAGCGATCCTTCTGCCTTGGCCTCTGGTGGAGCTGGGACTACAGACGTATGCTGCCAAGCCCAGCTAATTTTTCTGTTTTTTTGTAGAGATAGGGTCTCAGTTTTGCTAAGCTTGGCCTTGAACTCCTTCCTGAGCTCAAGCAATTCGCCTAATCCTCCTGCCAGCTCTTCCCAGGGTGTTAGAATCACATGTGTAAGCCACCACGTAGCGCCCTCAAGGCCTTTTCTGATATGGCTTCCTATCCCTTTTCTTTGCAAACATCAGATTTAACACTGGATAGAAAGCTTAGACTCAGTTTAATAAACAAACTGGTGAGCATCTGCTGCGTTTAAGGAAGGGAGGAAACAAATGGTGGAGAAGGAAGAGTGGGTGAAAATACAAAAATGAGTAGGACGTGTGGCCTCTTTCTTCCTGGGACTCAAAGTCTACTCTGATCAGCAAAACAATTATTCACTGTCCCAACATAAGGGAAAACATGGTAAATATATACAATTTATACTGAAACAGCTAAAGGCTGCATGAGATCAGGGTTTGTTGAAGACGAGATTGGGCATTTTCAGGGTGTTATGCCACTCAGTTTCACATGGATAATATGACTGAAAGGGAATTTAGTCTTATCTGTGAAGTTTTACCCCCTGTAACGACTCCCAAAAGAGAGGGCTTCACGTCAGCCCCATAAAATGGATACAGACGAAGTTTCAGTAACACTCCCAAAGTGTTAAAGACACAAAAAGACACAAATACTTGTGTCTTTATGTACTTAAAAGCTTCTAAAGCCAGTTCCTTAGCTGGTTCACAAAGTCCTTTGGGATCTTCCTTCTCTGCTCATCTCTTGATCCTTGATCCCAGTGTATCGTCTGGGCTCACCAAGGTCAGAGTGAAATTTTCATCCTTTGAAAATTGTTCTTTCGCTCAACTCTCCTCTGTCTGAAGCACCCTGTCCCCACTTCTTTGCAGCCCTTTTATGCTGATTTTTTTTTTTTTCATAAAAAATGAAACTTTACCCATTATGGCACCTGTTGAAATAGTTATATTAACTCTTGCTATATTTCCTCTAATCTGTTAAAAATGTTAGGAGTTTTTTTCTACTTATTTGATAAATTATTATGCACATATAAAACTGTATTCTGCTTTTATACAGAGTTTTTAAAGGAGCTAGATTATTGGCTGAGAATGGATCTTGTCTTTTTGTTTCACTTTTAGTCTAAGCTTGACAACCTCAAATGTAGACATGATGTGTAACCCTTGAGGACCTAGGCTTTCATACAGTTCTTAAGTAAATAATGATTCCTTTTCTAACTTGCAACAAATACCTATGTCTTATACTTTTACTTCCCATGAAATGTTATTTAGGATTAATCTCACACTTAAAATGTGTATACTCACACACACACACACACACACACACACACGCAGTTGGCCTTCGGTATCCCTGGTTCTAAATTCTTGGATTCAACCAACTACAGATTGAAAATAATAATAATTTTAAAAAACCCTAAAACTACAACAATAAAAAATAATACAAATGAAAACCAATATAGTATAACAACTACTTACATAGCATTTACATTGTATTAGGTGTTATAAAAAATCTGGAAATGATTTCAAGTATAGGGTAGGTGGTGTGTAGGTTATATGCAAATATATATACTATACCATTTCATATAAGAACTTGAGCATCCTCTGGTTTTGATATCTGGGAGTGAGGAGTCCTGGAACCAATCTTCCAGAGATACTGAGGGAACGATATATTTAAAAAATGTCACGAAATTATAGAAGTGGCATGGACCCTGAAGAAAATCTTGTTCAGGCCTCATTTGATAGCTGTACAAGCTGAGAAGTTCAGTCCAAGGAGCAAAGTTGAACTCATGGTCCTGAGGTAAAGTCTTAGCGAGTACTGTTTTCTCCTATGCGTTGCTGATTCCTTGGTTCTTTACTAATCAAGTCACATTTAAAATTTGTTTTGAGGTTAATGCCAGGGAAAAGTATCACTTTGGTAATTATGTTCTCTATTTACTGCTATTTAGTACTGCTTCTTGGGAAACTCATCCAATTGGATGTCTTAGGCAAGAAAGGAAAACGTTCCCATTTTTTTAGGAAAGACCTGATGGGCACAAGTAACCACCACAACCAATTTTAAACCTGGCCAGATCAATAAATGACAGTTTCTCATCAGTATACAAGCTTCTGAGAGCCAGGCAATAAGGGACAGTCCTATTCTAGAAACCACATTTCTACAGCTAAAAATCAACCAACTGGCTGGGTACAGTGGCTCATACGTGTAATTTCAGAACTTTGGGAGGCTCAGGCAGGAAGATAGCTTGAGATCAGGAGGTCAAGACCAGACTGAGCAATAAACATAGTAAGACCCCCCCCCCCACCTCTATAAAAAATAGAGAAGTTAGCTGGGCACGGTGTTGTGTGCCTGCTACTTGGGAGGATGAGGGAGGAACATTGCTTGAGTGCCCAGGAGTTTGAGGTTGTAGTGAGCTGTGATTGGCTACTGTTCTCCAGCCTGGACAAAAGAGGAGGCCTTGTTTCTAAAAAACAAAAAACCAACTAATCCACCGCAAACACTCTCGGGAAAGCCTGCCCATCCCTACATCCCCCTGTTAGTTTTGCTCCAAGAGACTGGACCTTACAAGTATAACTCTTCTTTACTATAAATTCATCTTTAGTTTCACATACTGATTGGTGGACTCTTCCTTCCTTGGGCATCTCAAAGTTAAAATGCCTAAAACAGGCTTTTTGATTTTTCTCACTAAACCTGTGGGAAAACTTCAGCTTCAGTCTTCCCCGTCTAGAAGTTGAAGCTGCCGGCACCTGTCACTTGGCTAATCAAGCTCCCTGCCTTTGATGCTTGGGTCTCTATGCTCTGTTTTCAGCGCTGCATCCACAGGATCTTTCTAAAATCTCAATCAGATCACAGATCATGTCAGTCTGTGCCCAGAGCCTTACAGTCACTTTACAGAATAGAAGTTTGAAGTCCCTGTTCCTATTCTCAAAGGCACTGAAAGTCTGGCTTCTGCTGTCTCTCTGACTTTAACTCCCAGTGCTCTGTCTTTGCTCCCTGTGCTCCAGCCCCAGAGGCTTCCTTGCTATTCTTCGCACAGACCACAGAGCTTCTGCCTCAGGGACTATGTACTTCACTATTCTGCTATTGTGACCTAGACACCCAGGTGCTAATCTTACCAGAGAACCCTTTCTGACTATCCTGAAATAGCCACCCAAGTACCCAGTAACTCCTTAATCTTGACTGTTCTTTACTAGCCACCACCTATATATGTTTTTATTTGTGTTTGTTATCAGAATGTAAGCTTCATGAGGGCAAATGCGTGGTTTTGTCCTCTATTCCTGGCTTATAACAGTGCCTGGTTGATAGTAGGTGCTAAGTAAATATTTGAAAGCACTCTGAAATTTTCATCAGTTACCTGTAAGAAAGATTTAGAAGGAAGTCCTTTCTACTCAGTCTTCTGATTTTAGGGGCCAGCGTGAGCCCCTCGATAGACTTCAGATTAGGTACACATTCTGTGCTAGGTTTAGTGGAAGATACAGGGAAAAAACAAAGGCACATTAAGAGTAGTGAAACAAGTCAGTAAGGATTCCTTAAATAATCATCTATGATGAACTTCTTCAGTTATATTCTTTTTTTTTTTTAGTTTAAGTTTTTTGTATCTATTTTGATATGAGTGTTACTTTCTCAGCTATCAAAAAAATAGAACTCTGTCTTTTGAATTTGGGGTAATATTTATTGTCAAACAGGCTTGAATTTCTCTGCTTGAGTCAGCTTTTTCTTCTCTTCTCTTCTCCTTTTTTTTTTTTTTTTTTTTTTGGTTCGTTTAACGGAATCAGAAGTGCAGCCTAGAAAGGGCCGCTCATTCCTGGGGAGAGACAGAGAGAAGCATGTGACAAATGGGGGCTGGGTTGGGACCTCTGACATTTACTGTGTGGATTCTGTCACCTGAAAGGATTGAATTAACCCCATTCCCTTGGGGCTCTTGCTGATCTTGGTGGCGGCAGCTTTATTATACAATACCACAGCTTTGTGACTGACTTTTAATTGGTACTCTTCACATCATATAATGGTTTCTTCCACTGTGCAAGAAGATGAAACGCAGATTGTCTTCTTTTTTTTTTTCAAATATTGTGCCTCTAGTACCTATTCCTTTCTCTTTTTATATTAGTAGCAGAAAGCACTTGATGCTGACAGCAAAATGGCAGGTTGTCATGTACAGAGGCCGTGGGAGCTGATCACACTGCCATGTATTAATAGTCCTGTGAAAGCAGTGGCATAAGTTCAGTCACAAGAGGGGATAAATATTTGCCCGCTCATGAATTTGCTTCTGTGTGGCTGTTATATTGAGACATAGCCTCCAGGGAAACATTATCTTGGCAGGCAAGTTTTTCAGGGCTGCCTCAAAGGACCCCAATGCCACTGTGCTGAGTCCTCCTGTTCCCATATTAAGCATATTCTCAGAATCACCTTCTCTTTCCCCTTGTATGGGAGGAGGGGAGGAGTGGTAGGGGCACTGGTCTGGGAGGCAGGCATCCAGACCTCTGTTACTTATGAGTAGCCTTGGGCCAGTCACATAGCACCTCCAGACCCCTTGCTGGATCAACAAAATAAAGGCACCCATCTTTACAATACATCACTATTATTCTCTGTAATTCCCGGGTTACACTAAGCTGTGTGTTCTTAATCCCTTAACTCTTGGCAAACAGAAGTATATATTGTCTTACAGAGCATACGATTCCCCTTGAACACCAGAACTCCATCCCTTGTGCCACGTCCTTGTGGGGGTTAAGGGAGGGGAGCCAGGAGGGAACAACTGCTCTTTCCTAGGTCAGTGTGAAGAGAGAAGCCAGAGGACTCACACACCAGGAATTCTATTTACATTTACAACAGCAGAGACCAGAATCATGTAGAAATATTAATAGCTTTGGGCTTTGGTCCCAAAATTGCAAAACAAAATAAAAAAATGTTATTTATTTGAAATAGAACTTTCAACTTTGAGGCTTTTCTGGAACTCTTTATTTATTACACTCCTTTATTGGTTAAAAAAAAAAAAATGTATTCTGGAATTTTTTCCTTAGGAGGTGGGGAGGAGATAGAAAAAAGCTTTTCAGATTTATCTTAATATGAAAAATACATTGGAAAGGTCATGAACTTTCCTCATGAAGATTGTATATAGCTAACAAGAAAAATACCAAGCATACAAATATTTGTAGCATGAATCATCTCTTAAAATATCCCAGAGCTTTCCCCCTTAAATAATTAAAAGTAATTGGCATTCAACATCGTTAGGTTGCTAGCAGCTGTTGCAACCTGATCATCATTTCTGGGAGAGTTTTGGGATGTAGTATCTGAGCACTAGAGTTGAGGCTGCTTGCTATCTTTAGTTAACCCCAGCACCTGGAAAGGGAACTTGTCATATGCCCTTTCTCTAGTTATGAAGATTAAATGTATCTGGCTGTATCAGGAGCGTTAGTATAACCACAATTTCATAAGTGTTCTCATAAATAATTGTTTTGAATTTGAAATGTATTTCAAATTTGCTGTATTTTTTTCCCAAGGAGAGTATTTATGACCTGAAGTCAGATGAATCTTAGTATGGTTACCAGTGTGGCCTTGGATAATTCTGCCTGGCTAGCAGTTCTGGGATTGGATGAGTCCTAACTCTTAGAAGAAACTGGGTTTCACCCCTATGCAAAGGGGTCAATGACAAGGTGCTTGGACCAGAAGAGGGGCTGCAGTGTTGATGACAACTGTGGAAGGCACTTCTTGCCAGGAGGATTGGTGATGGCTGAAAGAGTGAATCTCAGTTAGTGATACACTTGGGACATCTTACTCAACATTCCTCTGCCAAGTCAGGCCTCTGCTGGGGGCTCTCATCTGTAAGAAGCACTCAAACATCCCTGAGGATATAAGGCTATGGGAAAGCATATTTTTCAACCTCCTTCCCATGAGACAATTCTTTACAGATGGAAAGAATGCCAAGTGGCTTACAGTGGAGTGTAAGTGGGCTAGGTGGGGGATAGCATGTCCAGTGGCAGTGGCTGGACATCCCCCACCTAGCCCACTTACCCTTCACTCTAAGCCACTTGACATTTGGATGTTCATTCTGCCTTCCAAAGAGATGGATCTCATGCACTCAGGTTTGAGATGTGCAGCTTTGGGGGAAAGAGTTGAATTTCAAAGAACCAGAGAAGAAGCAAGGCTGAATTCTACTGTCGGAGGATAAGGATCAATATGGGACAAGTGAGGCAATGCGTAGATTGGGTCTACAGCTTAAGTAATTCTTCCATTTGACCAGGGGAAGATTTTTAATGAATGCTTTACTGAATATACAACCAGCTTAGATGTGGAGGTGGGAGAGGGTGGGAAAAATTAGGATGACTCTAGTCTAAAATAGCTTTCATTACCTCCCTCAGTTTTTCTTGGCTAAGTATGAAATTGGAGACAATTTGTGTTTCAGTCTTTTGCTAAATGCACATCAAGCATCACTAGCTTGGAGGGTAGTGTGAGACAAGTGTCATCTGGCTGGGACTGCTTTCTGTGGGTGATTCCAGGTTGCACCCACATAGCAAGTTGAGTGCAGAACAGTGTTCAGCCTGACTTCCTCATCTAGGAGTATAGTCAGTGTTGTGCTGGCCACCTCTACGCCACAACATGCACAAGGGTGTGGTCAGAACAACTGCAGGAGCCTGGTCTCATGTCACGTCAGAACACATCTTTCGATTCTCTGTAAGTTTCCAGTCTGGAAAAGCTACAGAAAGCTGCCATAGGGACCACTTTAGGCATTGGCTTTGGCCCAGCCATGTGATGGGGGGAGTGAGCAAGGGGCAGCAGAAAGAGATGGGGTCAGAGGTATAACGTGGGGCCATCTTCCATGGGGCCTGCGGACCATGGTGTGAATATTGGCTTGATTCCAAGTCAGATGGGGAGTCAGAGGGTTTGGGCTAAGGAATGGCATGAATTGATTTGTGTTTGTAAAGGACCCTCTTGAAAGGTGAGAGAGAGCAAAGACGGAAGCAAGGGCGCCAGATAGGAAGCTTTTGCAAGAGCTCAAGCAAAGAATGATGGCAGCTTGAACCAGGATAGTAGTGAAGGAAGTACTGAGAAGTGGTAAGACTGTGGAGATAGCTATTTGAAAGGTAGAGCTGACAGAATTTGCTGGGGAATTGGACAAAGGACTTGAGGGAAATAGATAATTCCACCAAGGGTTTCGGTCTGGTCACTGGAAGGCAGGGAGTATCTAGCTTGTGGGGAAGCTCAGGCAGTCAGTTTCAAACGTGCTAGCCATCAAACTGAGATTCAGTTTGGGCTCTGTTACTCCAACTCCTTGACACAAGTGTCCTCAATAAGTGATGTGAAGTGCACCTTGTATCCTGCACACTCTGTGGCCCATGTGGCGACACTAGGAAATACTGAAAAGCTGTAACATTATGACTGCGTTTACTACCAGCTCTAACTGGACACAGTACAGATAAGTGACGAGATATGAATTGTTCACTGTGGCCCAGGAGGGCCAGGAAGGGATGATGAGTATCACCCAACAGCATAGACTGTCCCTACTCTGTCTTCTTACTTCTGACTTAGCCTCAGCGTCCCAGCTTATTAAAGCACATAAGTGGAAGGATTCTGTGTTGACTTCTGTGTTCCCTTAGGATAAATCCATTAGGTGGGAGGTACGTGAGGGGGACTCAGCTGTGCTTACCTTTAGTGATACTGGTTTACATTAGAGAATTGGTTAATCAATGCATATTTGAGTAGGTAGTGGGTGCCTGGCCCTGTAATCTCCTCTGATTTGGGGCATGGGCCGGTTTCTTTAACAACACAGTAAAATGGGCAATTGTCCTTGTTTTAAAGATCCTTGGAAGGATACAGCTAAATCATTCTTTGCTAAAGAAATATAATTTAAAAGCCTCTCAGAATGCACTTCAGTGGATACTTATATCATTTGATGGCAACAAAGCGATAAATAGTTCTTCAGAAATCTGCCAGTGGTATTTTGAATGTTGACTGTAGTGAATGTTTGAAGCAAAAATCCAGATATTTTCCCTCCTCTAGACAGGCGCCTGGTTTCAATAGTTACCTCTGTGCTTGACTTTTAGTAAGTGCCCTTCAGTTTCTGTCATATTATAATTCCTCCCATGACTATGGCTTTGATTTCAAAGGGTTCTGCGTCGTCTCAGCACAGAGCTGTAGGATGATATTGGTGCTGTGCCCAGAACCCTCAGTTCTTGCCCTGTTGGTTTTGGCACTTTGCTGTCCAACAGCACCTGCTCCAACCTCAGGCTCCTTGAGTCTGCTTTGCCTGAAAGCACGGAGAGCCCGTGGGAGTGCCTGGAAATTCGTACCCTTTGTTCCTCCTGCACCCTCAGCCAATGGCAGTAGTTGTGGTACTGTGACAGCCCAATGCCCTTGTCTCCATGTGGGACAACTCTGAGTAGGAACTAACATTCCAGAGCCCCAGTGCAGAGTCAGGCTGATGTGAGACTTTGCCTGATTTGTGGGCTTGTTTGGGTTTCTTCCCTTCCCTTTTCTTTTATTCTCTTACCAGTCTCTTGAGAACATGTCCTTAATTGTTAATTTGCACACACTGGTCTTCATCTTGGAGTCTGCTTCTGGAGAAACTGATCTAAACTATACTCTGTCATCATGTTTCCCAAAATGAGTATTAAAGTGCTCTGGGGCTGCAGAGAACTTGCAGAAGCTATATGTTTTTTTTTTTTTTTTTTTTTTTTTTTTTGATACAAGAGTTTTACTTTGTTGCCCTTGGTAGAGTGCTGTGGTGTCATAGCTCACAGCAATCTCCAACTCTTGGGCTCAAGTGATTCTCTTGCCTCAGCCTCCTGAGCAGCTGGGACTACAGGTGCCCACCACAACACCTGGCTGTTTTTAGAGATGGAGTCTGGCTTTTGTTCAGGCTGATCTTAAACCCATGAGCTCAGGCAATCTACCCACCTTGGCCTCCCAGAGTGCTAGGATTACAGGCATGAGCCACTGCGCCTAGCCAGTATTTTAAATTTTTAAGGAGAACAGTGTACTCAACATCCATCAGACATGGCACTCTACTCAAGGCACTCTATGATTTCAACCTCAGATCTTACTATGTTCCTTTAGAGATGGCATATCTTTCTGAAGCTGAGTTTTCAGTGGTTCTGTGATAAAAAGAAAGTACCCTGTCAAAATTAGGTGGAAGAGGAAACAGGGATGGTGGTGTCCAATCTGATCCCTAGGCTTGAGAAGTTGTTTTGTGTCCACAGGTGCACACACTCCACCAATAAGTAAGTTTGATGATTAAAGTAACCTTTTCATATGATGTGTTCAATTGGATACTAGGTTATTAGGGCATAATTCTTATTAAGTTGGACCTAACTAATTTTTGGGACTTTTAGGTATTTCTTTTGCTCTGGGAGTACTGTGAAATACTACTGAGTCCGTAAGAGTAGTGTAAATGAAATAAGTTTGGGGGAGCCTCTGCTTTATGGTGACAAAGATGGTTTAAATGTGTTTTGAATTAAAATGGGTCAAGTGTCCAAGTACCAGATACGAGTCCTCATTACTAATAAATGAAGTGCTTATTTCTGTGTGTGTTTTTTATATTCTTGCACAGTCTTGCACTGTTCATGAGTTGTCACGTTGGGCTTTTAGACATGACATGTTCTCTTGTCTTCTTCTTTCAGAGAGTGGGTTAATCGAGCCCCATCTATTCATTTTCTGAGAGTGTTAATCTGTCTGAGGCTACTAATGAGGGATCCATGTTACCAGGTTGGTTGGAAAAATACTTTTTAAAAAAATTTGTTATAAAGATGTAATAAAAGATGGGTAGGCTTTTCTTTGAAGCAGTTCATCTTAACTTTTTTGCTTTTCTCTTTCACAACACATCTACTTGTGGAGTAGATGATTGGGAAGTATCTACTATTGAAAAAGATTTGAGAACAAAATAAGAAGTTTTGAGAGAAGTGCCTTAATGGGGACACAATATATATATATATATTTCTACCATATAATTTATGGGATTAAGTGGATTGAACTTTTGGTCTGTGTTTTCATTGCTACCTGGCATAGAAATATTCAGAGTTCAAGGAGTTATATACTTAGCCGCATTTTCAAGCATGTTGAAGGCCAAGCAACTCAGTAGGTCAAAGTCAGCAGTGACAAGTGGGAGCCTTCTCTTGTGGTTCCAGAGGCAGCCAGTGGGAAAGGCAGGGCCTGAGCTTAGGTAACTGCTCTGGGGTCTGTGCCTTCCCACCCTGCAGCCTGAGACAGAGTTAGAGGTAAGCAAGGTGCTTCCCATTTCTCTCAGAGTAGGTTACTGTGGTCAAGAATCTTTCCCTTCTCTCACTAGTTAGTTTGGTTTGCTTCTTCTAGTTTAGTGCCTCTCAAATGTTAATATGCAGAGGAATCGCCTGGGGATGAACATTCTCATTCAGTGTAAACTGAGACCCAAGATTCTTCATTTCTGGTAAGCTTCCAGGGGATGCTATTGCTACTGGTCCATGGTCCCACTTTGAGTAACGTGGACTTTGTGTTTTGGCAGTGAGGCTCCAAAGAGTACTCCCACGTAGAGTACTGCCTTTTAATACTTCATCTGAACCTAGAGAGTGATTCCTCCCTGTCTCAGCTGGTAGATAGAGAGCTGACTGAATAAACAGCAGCTTTCAAACGTTATTACCTCTCAAAACACCTGCAGGACTTGATGATTCCCAGGGCCTGCTCTTATAGTTGCTGATTCATTAGGTTTAGGGTAGAGCCTAAAACTGTGCATTTTAACAAGTTCTCAGGTGAAGGTGATGCTGCTAGTCAGGGGATCACAATTTGAGAATTATTTTCCCAAAGACTTCAAGATTGTTTATTATCATTGTTTCTGCTTGCTAATATTTAAACAGTGTTCTCATTATTCATACATGCTTCTGTAATTTACACAGATTCGTTTTTTCTTTAAGAAGTATCTCCTTTCATGCTCTGTCCTTATAATCTATGCAGATCTTTTTTTTTGGGGGGGGATTCAATTTTATTGATGAATTCTTGAGTCAATGTGTTTACCTTTTAGTGCCAAGTTTGGAAAAGATAACTACTTGAAAAAATGTGTTTTGGTACCAAACCGTCTACAGCAACCTGCTCTGATTTGAAATCTTCTGGGATTCATGGTCACTACACATTTTTCAATTAGAAGAATTACTCCCCTTCCTCATAATTATTCCAAACTGGTTTTGTGTTGTTAGGTTTAGCTAACCACAACCCTTTGCATATGTGACTCTGGGCATCCTCCAAACGCTCTCCATCCTGGCTGCTCTCAGTTTTCTGAATAGGCTTTCTCCTTTTTTCCATGACCAGCCCACTGTGTGTTCCACATGTTTCTGAGCTGTTCTTTGCAATTCTGTGTAGGTCTTAGATAGTAAGGCTGGGCCGCATGTTCCACTTTGCCGGGATCAGTTTCTATATGTGATGACCATTTCCCCTTAATTATTGACGACACCCTCTTTTACTTCTTGAAGTGCGTTAATTTGGATGGAAACATTATGTGCGTAATGTTACTAAATGTAGTCAAGGAAGGAGATCCAGGGTTCTGAATTGTAGGGTTTAGCAAAATATTTGCTTTAGAGATAGCAGAAATCCTGTTTGTTCTGAAAACTGATGGCAATGGTGCCGTACTCTGCTGATCTCCCATCTAGAGTACTGGTTTCCTTAATCTGGTTCTAGATGGATTGAAACAGGGTTGCTTGTATTGCCCGCTACAGGAAAGAATTCAGTGACCACTTCATTTATGGGGTTTTGTCACCAAAACACATATCAAACGAATGTGCCCTGATTGCCTGTATTTCCACAGAAGGGAATTCTCTCCGAGTCTCTTCTCCTTGGCACTCTTTCCACACAGAAGAGCATGTGCTCAGGCAGTTGTTTAACATCTTGAGTTGCCAAGAATTGTTGGCCGAAGTCACAAAGCTGTACTAGGGTTTACTACTTAGGCCAGCGAGCCTCAGCAGCTGGGGCCAGGGCTGTGCATTCCGTTCCTTTCTTGTTGAATCAGTACTGTAGAGCCCACAGCGGCCATTCCAAACCTTCTCCCCTTCTGCCCCCCAAATCCCCTTCTAACCCTGTTACTCTCATCAAATGACATCATCGTCTGTTTTACAGGGAAGATTGAAGCCATCCCAGTGGGAGCTCTCTTATTTTCTCCTCTTAGTTGTTTGAAATATTTGGATTATCCTGCAACTTTACTTCCTTCTTATTTTAGAAATACTGTCCCTTCTCCTTGCCACGGCTTATTCTTCCACCTGTTCCTCCTTTTATAGTGTCACTGCCTCCCTTTCTATTTTCTCTTATCATAAAAATGTCCTTTTCTTGATCCAGTTATTTCTTTAAGTCCTTCTTTTACTTTCCTGACCACATTTGTTGAAAGGTTGGGCTGTGTTTCTTTCTACTTCCTCTCTATTAGGACTGATATGTGGCATAACTTGCAAATTAAATTCTACGCACAACTTTCTCTCTGGAAGCCATCTAAATAGAGCGCACTGTGCCACACTTCAGGCCCTCATGCCTTGACCAGAGGTTGTAAACAGGTGGCTTGTAGACTGGACCTTGCCTTCCAGCCCACAGACCTTCCAGTAGGGACTTATGGTGGCTCCAGCAAGGCAAGACTCAGAGGGGTGAGTGAGAAGCCATTCTGAAGAAGTAATTCTAAGAGTTTTTCAGAATTAAAGGAAGAGATATGCCCTGAGATTTCAAGTGCAGTTGGGGTCCCAAGCAGGAAAAAGATAAATGTTCGCCAGGACTCATTATAGTGAAGCCATAGCACATTGCTTATCAAGCATAAAAAGCAAATCTTAAATGCTCCCAAACTGTGAATATAGAGAAATAACAGTCAAGAGACACTTGAATTGAGCAGGTGTCTGTTGGTCCTTACATTTCCCCAACCTCTCTTTAGCAGGAGACAGTCTTGACCACTTTTTCTCTTTACCTTCCCTGAGACCTCTAGTTCTTATTCAGGACTTCTGGGGTATTTTTATTTGCTCCTCTTCTTAATGTTGCCTTCTTAAATGTTAATCTTCCTCAGAATTCTTCTTCCCATTGTTATCTTCTCCCATGTCTTCCCAGCTCTTGACTTCAAATATCTTTTTTTTTTCTTTTTTTTCTTTTTTACTCTTTGCTCATATGTCCATATTTTCAACCTCAAGTTTTCCCCTTTAAGTTCCAAATTCCTAGAGATATGTTAGACAGCCTCAGGGACACAGCACGTAGTGGTTCTCAAAGTATGGTCCGTGGAATGCTTACGGATCTCTGAGACCCTTCCAGGGGTTCCACAGGTTTAAAATTATCTCCCAAATGTTGTTGAGATGTCACTTGCCTTTTCACTCTCACTGTCTTCCCAGCCTGCAATGGAATTTTCCTGCGGCCATGCAGCATGTGGTGCCATCATGGCCCTGGTAGCCGACAGGGCGTGTGCTTGTCCATTCTTATGTTTTTAATATTTCTCACTTTTAATTTCTAATGTGGTCCGTATAAATTGATACCCTATCGCCCACATAAACAAAGCTCTTTGGGATTCAGTAATTTTAGAGAGAGTAAAGGAGTTCTGAGACTAAAAATTTGGGAACCACTATTGCAGCACATTGTACTCATAACTTTTATTTATTTATTTACCTATTCATTTATTTATTTATTTTTGAGACAGAGTCTCACTTTGTTTTCCTGGGTAGAGTGCCGTGGTGTCATAGCTCACACCAGCCTCAAACTTCCAGGCTCAAATGATGCACTTTTCTCAGCCTCCTGAGTAGCTGGGACTATAGGCGTCAGCCACAATGCCCAGCTAGGTTTTCTATTTTTAGTAGAGATGGGGTGTTGCTCTTGCTCAGGAACTCTTCAGTTCTCCCCCTCGTCCCTGAACCTTTAGAATCAACTCCTGATTCATTTAATGGCACCATCTTTCTTCAGACTCAGGGTAGGCAGCTTTAGAAGCATCTCCATGTTTCTCCTTTACTACTTGACAAATCTAATACTCCAGAACCTTTTAGAAGAATAGTTACTACAATACACCTGGAAAAATAAGTATAGGCCAGTCCATAGGGAGGCGGTAAAATTGTGACCCAGGAATCAGCATGGTGGGGCCACTGATGATTTTTGAACAGAGGAGTAAAATGGTTGTGTTAGCAATTCAATGTTACAGCATACTGCCATGTGTTCAGCATTCTTTGGTTTGGTTTCTGAGTAGGCCAGGGATGAGATTGCCTACAGGGAAATAACATTTTTGGCTGTAGTAGAAATAGTAGTATACAAACACTTCCCCACATTTTGACACTTGGCATGATACACTCCATTTTTTTAATAAGGGGTCTTGCTATATTGCCCAGGCTGGCCTTAAACTTCTGGGATCAAGTGACCCTACTGCCTTAGCCTCCTGAGTAGCTGGGACTATAGGCATGAGCCAGTATGGCTGACTTCTATTTTTGAAAAACGTACTTTATGCCAGTATTGAACTATTGAGTCTATTTAAAAAGAAACAAAAACTTGGGGAGTAAGCAGAGCAAGGACATTCTTCATATTTTATAGATTAAACCGAAGTTCAGATTGATTTGGGGGCTTTCTCCAGGTGATTAGCCTCAGAAATATAGGATACTCTTTTGTGATCCTCTGGCCTCTGACAGGAGGAAAATGCTGTGATGTAAAAGGGCACACAGGTATTGCTATAATCTAAGATTGCAGTCATATTTGCTTTCCAGATCAGTAACCAGAACTGCTAAGCCCTGGTGTGTACATACCTTGTAGTCATGGTTTTCTTCAGTTTAGTGCAGTCTCATTGGTATAAGGAGAGGCAATATAAGGAAGACCGTGGGTCTATGAGCAGCCTCCTGGCCTTGCTCCACTCTCCACACGAGCACAGTGGGAAAATAGTCATTTCATAAACAAAAGTTAAATTCTTGAGCACAGGCTGGGCGCTGTAGCCACACCTTTAATCCTAGCACTCTGGAAGTCGGAGTTAGGAGGATCACTTGAGCTCAGGAGTTTGAGACCAGCCAGATCAAAGATGAGATCCCGTCTCTACTAAAACTAGAAATTAGTCGGGCATTGTGGCGGGTGTCTGCAGTCCCAGCTACTCGGGAGGCTGAGGCAGGAGGATCACTTCAACCCAGGAGACTGAGGTTGCTATGAGCTAGGCTGATGCCATGGCACTCTAGCCTGGGCAACAGAGTGAGGCTTTGTCTCCAAAAAAAAAAAAAAAAAAAAAAGTCTCAAGAACATAATAATGAATTCTCTGAGAGTGAGAAAGGCTCTTTGCTGTTCCTACTCTTTATAGCAGCACTTTTCACACTGTATTCTACATAAGTAATATGTGCTCTGTGAAAAGACAAGTGCTTTGGCTAATGACATTTAGGGAAATCTACGGGCTAACTTTCCCCCTTGGAGACTTGCATTGTACCGCAGCATAGTAAAAGCTCTGAGCAGACCTGAGATAAAGAATTTGTTAAATTCTAGCATTTTCCAAGCTGATTTGAGCATAAAACTTTTTTTCTTTTTATAGAATGACTAATAATATTTACTGTGTTAAGGTAGAATGACTGTTTCCAGGACATAGATGGGGAAACCTTGACTCACTCCCATATTGTTAACATTATCGGATAGAATAAATTTCTTGTCCTGGCATATAGCTAAAAATAACATCACGACCAATCATTGAAACATTTCTCTCCCTTACTGTCTTCCCACTTTCAAACTTGAAATTTCAACTCCTTCATGTGAAAGACTCGTAGATTCCAATGTTTTGCCCTCACCATATTTTCCGTGGCCTTTTCTTTTTTCACCTGGAGATTCTACCAGCACTTAGACATGTTTACAACTGAGCCTTCTCCTCTAACCCAGTCTGCTTTTCTCTCCTCCTCTGTGTCTATTAAGGAGGTCACTTATCCCCAGTCACCCATGCTCAAAGAGGCTGGTGTCTTCTACTTTTCTTCCAATCTGTCTTCATGCCCAAAGATTATTATTTCTCTCTGTTCCTATTCTCACTGTCACTAACTCCCAGTTTGGCTCCCAGGTTGGCATGCTGTCCCTTGCCTCATTCGTTTTAAGACTAGAGGGAAGTCCTCGCGCCTGGTTCTGGCAGGTTCCTTGCTCACACATTGTTCACTAGGTCTTACAGTCTACATAAAAAAGTTTAAATTCAGGCTTACATGTAAGACCTCCCAAAGTTTGATCCTACCCTCGTTTTCTAATATTTTTCCCAATAATGTCTTTCAGGAACTTATGGAATTGCTTCTTTCAAATTTTCAACTCCACCATCTAGAGTTGATGTTTTCTCTACACAATTTCTATGTATTTTTGACCTTCTGGTTCTCTGAGCTTGGAGTTTCCTTTATTTCCCCTCTTTTTTGTTTTTGCTTGACAAATCCATCCATCCTTCCAGTCTCCCCTGAGAGACCACCACCCACATGATGTTTTCCTTGGTCCTCTCAGCAGGAAATGAAGTATCTCTCCTCTGGTCCAGCATAACACTTATCTATTCTTTCTAAAATTCTAATTGTTTGTATAACTACATTATGCTTGCCTAGAGCTTCTTTACACATTATGTCCACTTCAGCCTCTAACCCAGTGCTTTTACATAGCAAGAATGAAAAAAAAACAAAAAACTGTTGAATATATATAAGTGGTTCCTTTTTAATTTTTATTGTATAAAACATTATACCATAGATAGAGTTAATGTATAAATATTCTTATGTTTTTAATTATAGCTCTTAACAGATAAATAAAATTGATGAGGCTTCAAATTAGTAGGTACTCATAGAGCTATTTTGAACTGAGTTCTAAATGTTCCTTTTTATTTACTTTAGACATGACTGTGTTCAGTGTTTCTAAGTTCACCTCACACAGAGTAAAGAAACTGTGACCCAGGAGGCCTTGGGAACCTGTGCTTCTTCCCCAGGCTGCCCACTTGGTCGGTTCCACAACAGAACTGGATTGTTCTCTCTCATGTTCATGCACTTGACCCTGCATTTCCCAGAAGTGAAATAATGGCTAGTGTTTATATTTCAAATAACTTCCTTGTGTGCATGTTAAGTAAGGAGAGAGATGTTAAAACAGCTTTAATTAAGCAGGTGAGGGCCACTTGGAAACATTTGCCTGCAGGTAAATGCCAGTGAGGATAACCTAAGAGCCCTCAGGATTAGCAGAGTTCCCAGCCGGCCCCTTTCACAGATCCAGCCTCCCACTTCTTCTCTTCCCTGATTAGCACTTTCAGGGCAGCTTCAGAAGTGTATTTATTGGGAATTAGACTTAAAGTCCTGTGTCAGGAGACACCGTGCAAAGATTATTGTTACATTGTTTAGAATATGAGTTTAATAAGATCATTAGCATAATAATTTTAAAGAGAAGCCCTTAGTCTACCGGAGCAGCGGAGCAGTGCTTCTCACACTGTACTGTATGTGCTAATAGAACCTAGGGATCCTGTTGAAAGTCAGAGTATGACTGAGCAGGTCTGGGGTGGGGGGGAGGTTCCACCTTTATAGTCAGCGCCCTGGTGGTACTGGTGCTACCAGGCAGAGACCTGGAGGAAGTTCCTGAGAGATCAGCGATACTGTTCTCATCTAGGCTCTTAAATTAGGCATAGTGGATTACCTTTCTGGGCCTTGGTTTTCCCCCATCTGTAACATGAGAGGATTGAATGAAATGAACTCTAACAACTCTTCCTGACTCTAACACTTTCTGATGACATGGAAGTAAGAAGAACTAGGAGGCAGGCTGTAATTCCCAGCACAAATTCATTCTCTTAATCTCAACCCAATTTTCATATTTATTGGAAGTTTCTCTTAAATGTAGTACGAATGACAATAAATTTTTTGTGTTTCTGTTAGAATGCACACCTTCAAGAAATAATTATAAATCCTATTACTTTAGTAAAGAAGTTGAATAGAAAATATACTTCCCCCTCCACCCGCATCTATGCTTTGTTTATCTGTGTTCTGTTTTTACAATCTTATTTGATCTGTGCTCTGTTGATTTTTATTTTATTAGGAATTGCTCCACAGCTTGGGTGGGATTGGAGACCTAGCTCAGGTAAGATTCCTTTTGTGGTGTCCATCTGGCCTTACCATTTTGTGCCATGCTGCAAGTAAGAATTAAATAGATGTGTGACAGAAGATGTTTTTTTTTTATGTTATGCTGTGCCTGCTTCAGGGAGGAGGAGGTGGGGTTGGTAGTGTGAGGATGAACCATGATACGCAGAGAGCAGGGAGGGACCTGTGACATTTTGTTCTGGCTAATTGAGCTCACTTTACCCAGCCTGTTGAAATAAGAAAGTGCTATAAAAGGTCACATGTTTTGAGTTAGTGATTATAGGAGGTAGGTGTTGTCTGGCAGTCCCAACTTCTCAGCAGTGTGCATACCTTTTGGTAGGAGAATATATAGATTATAAAGGTGTTCAAAACTTTTTCAGAAACAGAAACAAATTATTGTGTTCACTGAAATATTAATACATAAATGACAAAGTAGGGAATGATCTTGACTTCATTTACTTTGCTGCTTTGATAACTATTGGGGCAAGTAAGCAAGTGAATATATATGCTGAGCAACTCAAAGGCTTGTATGTCTTAATATCATAAAACAAAATTTCTGGTCATGTTATTGACTTGGAATAGTCCATTGTGTATGGAAAGAATGATTTTTATAATAAACCTGAAGCCCTGCAAACTCATTCTGAATTATTAATGAGAGATTAAGTTTATGATAATATAACTTTAAATATATTTTATTTTATTCTATTCTCATCCTTATGATATTGGTTCATGTTTGATTTTTATTTTAAAGAATTTTTTAATTGGCTGGAGCTTTGCTTCATTTAATAAAATAATATTTCATAAAATTATATTGTAAAAGATCTTATCTACTTTAACTTTCATTATAATATCAAAAATTATGTATCTTTCTCTGGGCCTGTTTTTTTTACTACTATTATTTTTATAATCAATTATCTGCAGTTGGTATTATCAGACTACTCCATACCCACTTTATTCTGATTATTGATAACTTCATGTATGCTAGTTAGACATAATTTTGAATGTCATAAAACAAGTCAATAAAAAATATGTAGTAAGTTATAAAAATTCTACTAAAAGGTAGGAAATTAAAATTCTAGGTACTATATAGTTATATCTTACATGTGTCTTATATTTGGATACCAAATTACACCAGAAACCTGTTCAGTTACAAGGCGTTTTGAGACTCTCGAGAGTTTTTATATAGTCTTTAGGTCCCTCCTTTGACTTCAGGGCATGAAAGAAAAGGCAAAGAATTCAGAAACCTAACCACTTTTTGCACTTGAGTGAAACTGGCTCAGAGTACTAAGGATTATTTGGTGAATCTGTTATGCCACCTACAGCTCATTTTAAGAACTGCAAAAATCTTGTCCTTGACCTGCCTGTGTGCTTTTGGTGTTCTCCCTTCTGAATGGCTTGTTGGTTTGGTCCTTCCTACAGTACATGGAGATTGTGGCCAATGAGTACCTTGGCTATGGAGAAGAGCAGCACAGTGTGGACAAGCTGGTCAACATGACATGTAAGCATTGTCATCTGGGGCACAGCCAACTTTCTGGACTTGCTCAAATAAGCACTGCGGTATTTGCAGCAGGAAAAATGGATACTTTGAATATTTATGAATGATCTCATACAGTTAAAGTGTTGGAAGTCCATGCCAGTTGGTATATGCAGTGGCAAAATGTACCCAGAAGGGTGATTTCTAGATTACAGCGCTTACCTTACAAAGTACAATTTATTTAATGTAGGAGAGGTTTCCATAAAAACAAATTTTGGTAAAAATATTTTTACCTCTTTTAATTTCTATTAAAATATCAGAGCCTATTCAACTTATGTCTATGAAATGTGGTTAATTATAAGACAGACCTCACAGATTCTGGAATACTCAGAGAGTATTAAGTAATAAGAGTAATAACAACACAAACGCCAGATCACTTCTGAGGATGATAATGTGCAAACATTGGTCTGTGAGTGAGAGACATTCCCTAGTCACTCAATGGCCTCTCTTTAGAGGTTCTTTCCAGTCCCACTTTCTGTCCCCTCCAGGTTTGATGAGCTACAGACTTCCTGCTATTGTGAGATGCTAGCCCATTTTCTTTGTGTGGATAGACTGGCTTCCCCAGATGTTTGCAGAGCAGTGCACTAATTCTCAGGTTTATAATAAACCTGAGGGAGGGAAGAGTCTGTGGCAAGCCCTGGCCCGGAGGAGTCTCTTTGCTGAGGAAACTTACAAAGTTCATCATATTCTCTGGCCTTCTCTCTCCTCTTTGTAAGTGGAAATATTTATAGGGAGAATCTTTGAAAAATAGGCATCACTTGGTAATGATATTAAGGAACTTGTTCAGTTTTAAGTGGAAGGAGAGGGTTGCCTTTTTGGATATTTCCATGTTTTGTTAGTATAAAATAAGTACTATTTGAGCTTGAGGGTCATTCTTGAAATAAAAAAGGCTCTCCCCTTCATCCCTCCGTTTTTTGTCTTGCCTGTGTTCCTTTGGCCTTTTCTCTGGTTTCCCTTCAATAGTGCAGACCTGAGGTTCTATGAGTATTGCCCACTTTAATCTCTGGATCTCTCTTTGAGTTATTTCTTCCCTTTATAGATATTTTTCAAAAACTTGCTGCTGTCAAAGACCAAAGAGAATGGGTCACTACAAGTGGAGCCCACAAGGTGAGTGACATCTGGAAGAGTTAATGCTTCAGCTCCATATGGCAGTGGTTCACATGAGGAAGTTCAGAGCCTTTGTGGTCAAGCCGCCTTTAATTACAGTTTATAAACCTGCTAACCTGGCCTGAAATTGTGAATCTCTGCCAACCTTTTTATGGTCTTCACTGGCCTAACAAGTTAATAGAGATAGTAATAAAAGTTTTCCAGAATTCTTTCTTTTTTCTTTTTTCCTATGTCATTTAATATCAACTAAACTTATTGTTCACTTTAAGTGTTGTTTGAAAAAACCTGGCTACATATAAACTGACTCTAGTTGTGTGTTTATAAATAACTAAATATGAATAAACAAATAAAAATATATATGTATACATTATTAGTCAATTCCATATGGTACAGAGGGTTGTACTAGCATATGTAATTACCACTGTCTGTAGGTCAAAAAAGGCAGAGTACAGGCAATTTCAAACGGTTCAACCCTGTAATAAGATGGTATAGTACAAGTATATGGGTCAAATGTACATTTTGAGATGGATGAATGCAGGTTTAATCAAAACAGACTAAATTTACATTTATAGCAAACTGTTTGGATTGTAGCCATGGAGATCCAAGATTCAATAAATTGTTGAGTGCTCATGTTTCAGGAAACCACTTTCCAGTATATATGGGTGCAAGATTGCCTGAAATGTATTAACGCATGGTGCTCTAGTTAGGGGATGATTCTAGGTAACATAGAGTTCAACTTTTTCATTTCAGTAGCCCATCTAGGTCCCAGATATTATTGCTTAGGATTTAAAGATACTTTTTGAGTTAGCATTCAGGTCTTAAGCAGACATGACAAAAGTGATGATGTTTGGGTAAGCATTATGTTAGAACAAAGAGAAATAAAAGACAAAGTGGGAGAAGAAAAGAAGGAAATAATCAAAGAGATAAAGGTAATGATAGCTTTATTTAAAAAATGAAATCATAAAAGGGAAAAATTCACACCACAGAAGCCAAAAAAATCCTCTCAGCAATCATTGCACACGTTGCGGCTCTGCTGTGGGAAATTTTCATTGTGTCCTTTTTAAGGGGTTCTGAGTTCTGAAAATGAAGATAGAAGAGAAGAGAATCTGAATGAATGAGAATTCAGGGAAGGCAACTGACAAGATACAGAAGCCCTCCAGCTAGGTTGTGTTATTTAGGATGATGCCTGGGAGCCTTGATGGTTTCCCAACACTTTCAACATCAATTAGAAATCTGAGAGGCAAATGGAATGCTCTATAGTGTTGGCACATATTTTTTAGTTTAGAAAAAAATGAAAGTTTCAACATTTTGTTGAAAAATAGTTCCATTATTGGAAAATGCCTAGCACAATGTCTGGCTTGGAGTGAGTTCTCAAATGGCTGGTTGCTACTAATAGTATAATTTCTGTCATTAGTTTCCCCATTTCTCCCTTGGGAGGGATCAGAAGGGCCAGAGCAGACTGGGCATCAAGGAAATCGAGGAAAGTGTGAGAACCGTGCTGGTCATGTAGGTTGGTTGATTTTACTTCCTGTCCTGGGCAAGTTGCTACTTAATCTAAAGACTTCCAAAGTAAGGAGGGGATGGACCTCTGCTCTCTGTAAAGAAATGGATATTTTGTAAGTTTAATAAAAGTTTTTGGGGTGCGCCTGTAGCTCAGTAGTTAGGGCGCCAGCCGCATGCCTTGGGGCTGATGGGGTTGAACCAGCAGCCCGGGCCTGCTAAACAAACAAACAAACAAACAAAAGCCGGTCGTTGTGGCTGGCACCTATAGTCCCAGTTATTAGGAAGGCTGAGGCAAGAGAATTGCTTGAGCCTAAGAGTTTGAGGTTGCTGTGAGCTGTGACACTATGCACTCTACAGAGGGCTACAAAGTGAGACTCTGTCTCAATTAAAAAAAAAAAAAAAAGTTATTTTAAAGTTAATCTACAAAACATAAAAATAATAGAATACATAAAGTTTGATAGGGCATAACATTTTTCATTACTCCGTCAGGAGAGCCATAATATAATAATTTGATTATAATGACAAAAAATAATGTTTATGAAGACATACTTAATGCTATGGAGAAATTTTAGTGGATAACATTAAGAACAAAACAAAAGCAGCTCTAAAACTGTGTACCCAGCTTGTGCTCAATTGTATTGCGCAAAAAAAAATATTAAACTTCTATGGTCTTGAGAAAGAAATATACCATTCAAGAAGCTTATAGTACTTATATAATTGATAAAATAAACTTCATACATAAACTTCATTGTACTTACATAACATGAAATAAACTTTACTTCCTTTTTCAGACATTAGTAAATTTACTTGGTGCCCGAGATACAAATGTTCTGTTGGGTTCCCTTCTGGCTCTGGCTAGTTTAGCAGAAAGGTGAGTTGTGTATTTTAATGTACTTTGCAGTTCTGTGATACCTTTTTAAGTGGGAAGGATACAAAATAGATAAGTTACTTTGTCACCTACTCAGTATGAATACTTCTGTGAAAAATACGTGTGAATTACATTTATTTATTTATGTTTACTGTTACGATTCTGCAAAGACGGCATTATTTGAGAATTTAAGTTAGTTGGAAAGGCAAATTGCAGTTTAAAATGTAAATTTTTTTTCCCGATCAGAAATATTTACCTAGTCTTTTCATCTCACCCTCAGTTACTTCTACTTTCAAACTCACCATCATATGTATTATTTCTTTTGCATTTGCATCTCCCTGACTTTCCTAATTCATTCTTACCGGTGTATTTTTATTTTTATTTTTTTTGAGACAGACTCTCACTTGGTCACCCTGGGTAGAGTGCCATGGCGTCTTAGCTCACAGCAACGTCACTTGCCTCAGCCTTCTGTGTAGCTGAGACTACAAGTGCCAGCCACAATGCCTGGCTATTTTTTACAGATGGGGTCTCGCTCTTGCTCAGGCTGGTCTCGAACTTGTGAGCTCAGGCAATCCACCCGCCTCAACCTCTCAGAGTGCTGGGACTATAGGACTGAGCCACCATGCCCGGCCTCTCTTGTTAACATAAAAACATTTTCAAACATTGTGTTCTTTAGAAAAATTCCGAGAAAATTTGTCTTCCTATAGATGACATAATTACTTTAAATACTGGGTGTCTATAAAGTTTATATGCAGTTTAAAATTTATAACTATCAGTAAAAGAACTTTAAATATATCTTTATGCTAATAAGTGGATCCCCCTTTTTTGTGTGTGAACAGTGTATGATTCCTTTTGTTTTTGGTCTCTTCTCCTGAGATAATGTGAGACGTAGGAAGTAAATAAGTAAATGTAATAAATACGTGGATGTTATTAGTAGTTACTAATATTTTTCAATTTATAGTCCAGAATGTAGGGAGAAGATAAGTGAACTCAACATCGTAGAAAATCTGTTGATGATTTTACATGAATATGACTTGCTTTCCAAAAGGTAGGATTGCTAACAGAGGAAAAAAGACAATGTCTTTATTTGATGCAAATGCTTATTATTATTTCTGTGATATCCTGTTATTTACATTGTAACTGAATATCGTTACTCAGATTAGCATTTATTTTCTATTAAGTTTATATAAAGGAACTAGAACAAAGAAGTATATCACCTTACCTTTAGTCCTGCATTACTTCTAGATTTGGACATAGAATCTAATTCCATAAATCGTATGATAACATCTTTAATATTTTTGTTTATTGCATTTATTCACATCCTGCCTTTTAGGAAAAAGAAACTCGCAAGTGACTCTAGTTTTAGTAATTTCAGATTGTGTGTGCAATGAATGATTAGATTGTTAAAATCAATTGTGCTTAATTAAGGCAAGTATAACAAAGGTAGCTATTGACTTGTTTTGTAATTTGTAATTTGAAAATTTACTTGATATAATAACTCAAAGTAGAAGATAGTCAAATGGATTCATTTTCACTTGAACTGAATATTGTTCTAAAGGATTACTGTATCCATATGGCCGTTAGATTGTGTTTAAATGGAGTTGCAGTCATCTGACATTTAATTGAATAAGTAATAGTTTTCTAAAGAAGTAAAGTAGATAAAAGAAGTCTCTTTTTTTTTTTAGCTATATGATTATTTGTATTATTAAAACTCATCATATTTTAAAATACTTACTAGATTTTAATAAAAAATTACCAAAATTTCCCCAAACCACAAAATTAATGAGAAGAACAGTAGTTTTCTACAGATTTGCAAATTCATTTAAAGTCCGGGTTAATAGTGGAGCCTGGATGAAGCCCTGATGTTAAACTTGTAAATCCTTTTGGATTTTTTCTTGAAAGCTAATTTACCTCTCTTTTGCAACAAGTCTTGTAAGAGCATTAAATTTAGAGAAGAATCTATATACTTAGAGACTTGGTTATCTAAACTTACTTACCCAACAAACAAGGTCAGACTCTGTACCAGGTATTGGAAAATCAAAGATGAATAAGGTCTAAGTGTGCAGTGAGGGGAGGGGACAGACAAGTCACCAGTTTCCTGACAGTGCTGCAAATGGTGCAGTAGAAAGATGTACGGGCCACTCTGGGAGCACAGCAGAGACCAGTTAGAGTGAGGGGTCAGGTCAGGTCCCCAGGAGGAAAGAAGACAGATAGGCAGAGGGAGAGAGCAAGTGAAAACAGAAGATGCTCTGACGTGGAGGCACAGGATTGGGTGCGTTAGAGGAATCTATGTGGTGGGGCACAGTTGGAGCAAAGGAAGGAAAGTACCAGAAAATTAGATCATACAGTTAACAAGATAAAAATACAGCTAACTTTGATCAGTGCTTTCTATATGCCAGGACCTGCTCTAAGCCCTTTTGTGTGTTTACATTTGATCTATATAATAACCCTGTTATTTTTTTATATATTTTAGATGAGGCAATAAGATACTTTTATCCAGGTCATGATGAGTTCTGTGTGCTAAATAAAGACAGAAAGATTCAAGCATGATCAGATTTATTTTTTTGAAAGAGCACTGTGGTAGCAGTCTATGTGGGGCCAGTGGGGGTGGAATATGTTCACAAGTGGAGATCCACGTACAACAGGGAGGGATTGTTTGGTACAGAAAACTTGCAAAGGTAACAGATGAAGTTTACAAATACGTGTGTTTTTAATGTCAGAGCAGAAAATTTGGGAGGGAGCGGAACCATGGAAAATTGGTTCAGGGAAAGGAATTATAAAGTTGTATGAAAATGAGGATATTGGAAAGGTAGAGGACAGAGGGACTTATATCTTGATCGTAATCAAGGACCACAGGATGGGAGGAAGAATGGGGCTTAGCTAGTTTGCAGACATTAAGGAGAATTAATCCCAGAGGTTGCCCAGGAAATAGGGGACACTGAGGCTTCTTAATTGGCAATGGCAGGGTGTGGAAGGAAAAGGAAGTATCTTGATGACTGCCAGTCTTCTGGCTTGGAAAACTGATACGGTTGTGGTGCTGTAAGTCAAGATGTGGGATAGAAGAGAAAGAAAAGATTTGGGGAGGAAGGAGGATAATGACTTTGAATGTAGGGGTAGTGTGGCGAATACGCATGGAACACACACACGACTAAAACTTCTTGAGGGTTAGAGCAATGCCTGAGATAATGATGGCATCGTTGAGTTAGTGTTTGAAACCATCAGAATGGATGGTGCCATTCAGAAAGAGTGTTTAGAGTGTGAGGCTAGGAGACTAAGGATGATTCTATGAACCATTTACCATCATGTTTCATGGATCAGCTGAACCTTATGTCTTTACCGTCGTTTTTATGCACTGTGAACTGGATTTATAGTAACTGAGCACTTTGCACTTAATTCCCCTGCATTGGAGTGTTATTGACATTTCCTATGAATGTATTATTTTTTTGCAACCACATAGTAAGTTTCTGAAGATTTGAATAGGTTTTTAATATCTCTTTTGTCTTTAGTATAATGCAGATTTCATTGTTTGTACTTGGGACTTACTTGCTGGTCAGTAGGTTTTTAACTAGACCTGTGAAGATGCTGTAAGGAGATAACTTTGAACAGTGGTCAGCAAACTGTGACCTGCAGTCTAAACCTGGCCTGCTTCTTGTTTTTGTAGATAAAGATTTATTGTAACACTGGCATTTCCTCCCTCCCTCCCTCCCTCCCTCCCTCCCTTCCTTTTTTACAGAGTATCACTCTGTCACCATGGCTAGAATGCCGTGGCATCATCTTAGTCAAGTGCAACCTCAAGCTCCTGGGCTCAAGAGATTATCCTGCCTCAGCCTCCTGAGTAGCTGGGACTACAGACTGCATCACTATCCCTGGCTAATCTTTTCTATTTTTTTGTAGAGACAGGGGTCTTGTTCTGGCCCAGGCTGGTGTCAAACTCTTAACCTCAAGTGATCCTCCCATCCTGACCTCCCAGAGTGCTAGGATTACAGGTGTGAGCCATGACGCTTGGCCACTCATTCACTTTTATGTGTTGTCTATGGCCACTTTATCTCAGCATAGCTGAGTAGTTGTGACAGCAGTTATATAGTGAGCAAACCTAGGACATTTCGCTTTGGTCTGGCCCTGTACAGAAAACTTATGTCAACTCATGGCTTGGAAAATGTTAGAGTTATATTTCAAGCAATGACATATATAAAGTCACTAACTGGGAATGCTGTGATTCTCACCCCCACTCTCCCTATCCCTTTCAGACTAACTGCGGAGTTGCTGCGCCTACTTTGTGCCGAACCCCAGGTGAAAGAGCAGGTGAAGCTCTATGAGGGGATTCCTGTCCTCCTCAGTCTGCTCCACTCTGACCACTTGAAGCTGCTCTGGAGTGTTGTCTGGATTCTGGTCCAGGTTTGTGAGGACCCTGAGACCAGTGTGGAAATTCGCATTTGGGGAGGCATCAAGCAGCTTCTTCATATTTTACGAGGGTGAGTGCGAGTGGGCTGTGGCCTACTTTGCCCTCCGTAGGAGGCTGGACCTCTGACAAGATGGCATATTGGGTGCACAGTGCTCCCTCCCACTGTGGGTTCTTTGGCCACTCATGTTTTCCAGAACCATCTATGCTTGTTGCAAGCATGCTCTGTATCAGTGTGTCAGGGGTATTCATGTTTTAAAGTCCTTGGGAACTCTGATATATTTATCTTTGCATCACCAGCCTCCAGATCAGTGCCAGGAATGTGGAAGACCCCAGTCTGCAAATATTATGTAGGCTGAATGGAAATCCAGTAACTTGAAACATGTTGTCTGCTGCCTTTTCCTTGAATCAGTGTGTATGCTTTGTTATGCCACCAAGGACAATAATTAGTAATATTTCACTAAAATATTTACATGTGTATATGCATATTATCTACCTATAAAAGAAAAGCCTATTTTAAAGGAACATATGTATAATCCTCATTTAAAATAAAAGGTGATATCATTAGACAAGTGGTTGCCATGTTATGATCCTGGTCCATTGCCCTACTTTTCTTTCTAATTTTCATTGCAGTCCTCTAAAACGAGTATTAGTTATTTCTTTTTTAAAAAGTAGAATTCTGATGGCATTCTAAGACATGAACATGGGGAAGTAATGGTTTGTTAATGTAGTTTTCACGTGAAATTCTCTGAAAGTATGTCACAATGTAACATCCATGTTTTCTTTATTACATATGGTGAAGTAATGAACAATAATATCTTTTGGTGCCATCCATGGGTAGATTCTATTACCTAATTTTATTATAAAGCATATCTCAGCCCTATTGCATGAAACTTAAAAATGAATATGTCTGCTTGAAAGACATTATTTATGAACTGTAGTATGTGAATAAAGATGATTATATTAAAGGCAGAATGACTTATCAATTTTAATATAAGTAGATATTGTCAAATCAATATTATTAAGACTTTGTTCTTATTATGCTTCTAGGGATAGTATAGAACTATGTGTTTCCAACTTGATTTTCTCAGAGGGAATTGCAGGTGAAGCCTAAGAACCAGACTGTAGAGATAATAGACAATAGCTTAATTATTTTTGTCATTACCTAAACAAAGGCACTAAATTTATAGACTGTTGACACAATCTATGTGCTTTTATGACCATCATAAGAAAGTCTCAATTACTTAAAGTATAAACTGTAAATCTTTCATTAGTGCTGTGATAGAATAAGCCAGCACTTTGGTCAAAATAATTACAATTGCTAAGTTTTTTTTTTGTTCAGGTTTGTCGGGTGATGACGAGGTGATGGTGGTGGTTGTTACTTATCATTGGCCAGTCACACCTGTTACAGTAGTGGTGGGTTGCCCTCTTGGAGAGGGACTATATAGTTAAGCAATACTTTGTAGATAAAACCTGCCCTTTTCTCATGTAAGGTTAAATCTAATACAAAGTACTAGTTTCTTTCTTTTGCTCAAGTCAAGCTATCCTTGAGAGAAAAGAGTTCTTTTATGTCTGAAGAGTCATTTTCCACTTTGTTTTTATGGTGTAATGTTAGGAAAGTCTTCCCTGGGAAAATGATATATGTCAACTCTTATTCTATGTTAAATATGTCTTGGTGCTCTGGGAGAGTTCATTACCCCAGCTGGATAAACAATACTTTCAGAACCTGTGCCTGCCCCGAGGCTGCCTGGAGCTGGCACCAGGGGTGGAGGCTGCCGGGTCATCTGGTTGTTTGAGAATGAACAGGCGTTGTTGTCAGGGTAGTTTCCAGGAAACCTGTTTGTGCCTATTCACCTGCAATCCCCAACTAAAAGACAGTTCTCCAACGGATACCTACTCTTCTTGCTTAGGTAGAAAGACCCATAAAATTTGAGTTTTAAGACAACTATGTTGACAGATCTAAGATCACCAAGTATGCCTGTCTGGAGACCCGGCTCCATTACCTTTTCCATACAATTGAAGGAGGGAAACTAGGGGACCCAGATGCCATGAGAAGGAAGTTACGGAGACTCCATTCATGTCACATTTGGGCACGCAGAAATCCAGATAGAGCTCGTACCAGAGAAAAATAAATAAATGAAAAAAATGCGGAAACCACGTAAAATAGGAGGAAACAAAGTGGACAAAAGACAGATGAAGGATCTATTGTGGAAGACAGGGGACTGAAGAAATAGAAAAACTAGTACTTTGTTTCATCAAAGACGTTAAGCAGAACATGAATTTATGAAAAGAGATTAAAGATGAAATGACAGAACAACAAAAAAGGAGAGAAGATTGCAGATCTAGTAAAGAAAATGAGGGCTGAGAACACACAGAGAACTGATGCATTCTCTAGAACACCAGAAAAAATCCAGGAAGCAGTAAAATGGAGGGCAAGCTTAAAAAGAATTAAATATAATGCAGAGAGAAAGATGAAGGAATGAAAGCCATTAGAAAAATCGTGATAAGGCCAATGGAAAATGGGGCTTCAGCATGTGGGTAATGGAGATTCCCAAGGTAGAGATTAAAACAAGAGGAGACAGAAGTTCAAAGATATACTACGAGAGAACGTCCTTAAAATAAAGGAAGACAGGAATTTCAGGGAAAAAGCAAACTCAAGAATAATCAAGACTGAGATGTATTCAAGTGAGTTGATTGCTGCAGAATAGAGTTCAGAAACCAACGTGGCCATGTGGAGCAGTGGGGGAAGGTCAGGATTTTCACTCGTGTGGAGTCAGTTCTGTAACCATAAATAGAAAAATGATTCTTACCTCATGCCACACACAATCAAGGCTAGGTGGATTTGAAAGTGGAACAATAAATATAGCTGGGGGAGGCAACTGTTCCTTAAACAAGACACAGAAAGGACTGACCAAGAAGGAAAACTGATAAATGATCTATTCATTAACTTTTCTTTTCCAGAGACAGAAATTTTGTTTCTGATCGTTCTTCCATTGGAAGCCTGTCTAGTGCAAATGCTGCGGGGCGAATCCAGCAGCTTCAATTATCAGATGATTTAAGCCCTCAGGAAATACAAGAAAATACTTTCTCTCTTCAAGCAGGTATTTATGTTATGCTAGTATTTTTAATTATTTGACATTGTATAATTTATTATTTTGCATTACTATTCCCTTTTATGAAGTTAATAGGATAGTGTTAATTAGTGTAAACTGTTGTAAGTTTACAAAAACGTAAGGTTAAACCTACGTGGATGCCACACACTTCTTGGTACTGGTGCTGCATTTGCAGATTAATGATACAACAGTCTTTTCTCTTTCTTTCATTTTCTGAACTCACTGAGAAGTAAACACAGAAGTCAGAAATAAAGAGAGTTTTATTACTGGTGAAGTTGTGAATTCTGGTGAATTCTGTGGCCAGAATTGTACTTTCTAGAAGTGCAGTGCACACGCTCATCTCACCAGGTGTGAGGGTGTGCCTTCCTCCTACTTTGTGAGCCAAAGAGACGACAGCAGAAGATGTTTGTCCTGTGTGGGATTTTCACAGAAAAGCAGGAGGGGAATGTATGAAGACACTTTCTGGCCATGCACAGGGCACTAGGGCTTTGGGACAAGTGGGGCTACAGTGCACTCTGAGTGCTGTGGCCAAGCTGGGTGCTCCACGCGGTCTCCAGGAAGGGCACAAGACACGAGACAGGAGACAGGGGACATGTGGACCCGCACTGGGGCAGAGAGATCCTCAGGTCAAGAGCAGGCTGGCAGGGTGGGGGTAGGGAAGGCAGACTTTCTTTGCCCACTGATATTTATTTCCTCCTGGAGAATGGGGAAGATATTTCTTCACAGACTGTTAAGACAGGGAAACAGTATCCCCTCCTTGAATTGCTGTTCCTGCTTACTCTAGAAGACCTCTGCCTGTTTTCTTTTTTTTTTTTTTAAGCAGAATCTCACTGTCACCTTGTGTAGAGTGCTGAGGGTCATTGTTCACAGCAACCTCAAACTCGTAGGCCCAAGCAGTCCTCTTACCTCAGCCTCCTGAGTAGCTGAGTCTTTAGGCGGCTGCCACAGCACCTCACTATAGAAAGCTTCTGTCTTAATGCAAGGGCTCATGCTGGGGATTTACTGTTTGGAGCCTATCGTAAGTCTAATCCAGTTGAATCCCAGAGCTCCAAGTATTTCTGTGATCCTCTCAAAGACAGGGAGAGATCCATGGTAATAGAAGTCAGAATAGCAGTTGCCTACATGTGAGGTTATAGGGGAGTTAATTGATCTCTGTCATTAGGAGGCATCACAGAGGGGTCTTGAGAGACTGTAAATAGAGCCTATATATTTGCCTTGGTGTGGGAGCATAAAGGTTATGTAGATATATAATATCTCATTGAGCTATACACTTTGGTGGTTTACATAGCTTATTTTGTATCTAAATAAAAACAGAAAAACAAATAAAAATTTAAAAAAGGAAGGGGTTTAGAGTAGGGTCGAGTTTTGGCTCCATCCTCATTGATGGCCATGTGGCCTTGGGCAAGTTCTTTAACCTGACCAAGCTTCAGTTTTGCTCATGTAAAATGGTGATGGTAACCATGGTATCAGAGATAAAGGTTATCTGTGAGAATTATGTGACGATATGTGTAAAGACATTAGCACCAAGCTGGACCAACAAGCAAGGTTAGGCTCAATTATAGGGTATCATCCTTAAAGGGTGCTCCATGCAGCAGAGTCTGGCGTACCTCTGGGAGGCCAAGTGTCTCAGTGCGGGATACCACCTCCAGCTGCCCCGGTGGTTGAAAGGAGGCAGGAGTGGGACTATGCAGGACTCGGGATTTAAGGTCTCTTGACATGGGGGAGGGGAAACTCCTGGTTCTTTCTGCCTATTGGGTTTGTGGCCTAATCCTCTGTTGTTTCATCAATAAAGCTGGTAATCATAGTACGAACTCTGAATACATGGATTAATTTGGATATTATATTTAAAGCATTTTTTCATTTATCAACCATTGTAAATGTACATATTGAGCACTTCCTAAATGCCAGCAATATGTTGAGCACAGAGGATTGCAATGAATGAGACAGCTGCAGTGGCTCCCTCCCAGTACACAGTAGGTGCCTAATAAATGGCTGCTGTGGGATATATAAGCACATGAATTCCATGGCAGAGCAGGTTAGAAACCATTAAAAGTCAGCTTCTCTTTTTCCAGAGCTGGGCCAGAGGAACATCAGTGTTTTTCTTTCTCTCTCTCTTTTTTTAACTTAAAGCTTTTTTTTTTTTTTTTTTTTCAGATTACTATTAGGTTACATTGTGTTTGTTAGGAAACATCTGAGCTGTATTTGTGTCCTTCACCCAGGAGGTGGAAAATTAGTTTCTTGAGTAGTGACTTTGCTAATAAAATCTCTGTAGAGCTGAGCATTCTGCAGGAGTGTATTTATTTACAGTGATGAGCTGCATTGTTTGTTTGATTGTTTTCATTCCAGCCTGCTGCGCTGCCCTCACTGAACTGGTGCTGAATGACACCAACGCGCACCAGGTGGTTCAGGTGAGCACTTTCTCCTCCAAGCTCAGCCCGCAGAATCAGATCATGATTAACCCACCTTATGGTACATTCTATATTCCAGATAGGGTTAGGGGTCACATCACATAATGTTTAAATATTTAACTCATGGAATTCCACTTTATATCTTGTTCTTCCTTCTTTAATTCCCTCACCTTGACAGGGACTGACATATTAATTCACGTGGATATTTCTTCCCTACATTATGTGCAAACCTTTCCATTTTCTTTCTCTTTCTAAAAAAGTTATTCTGAATTGCTTTAATTCTGGGCATATAGATCATGAGTTAAGGACAATGGGCATTTTAACTAAAAATATATCAAAGTTACTCAGTTAGAGGTGATTGATAACCCACCAAACAAAATATTTATTGCCGAGAAACCAATTTCACAAAATATAATCCGTTAATTAATCTATTACAAATACAGCTCTATATTTGTGTGTGTATATAAACACACATAAATATAAGTAAATAAATGTGTAAACACACACGTGTAAAACCGTCGTATGGATTTCTTTTGCAAAAGTTAACCCTCTTATTGACTTTTAAGGGGGAGCTTTTCTTGGGCATCAATATGTTATATATAACTTCAGTACATGAATACGTAGCCTTAGTAAGAGATCACATCAATGATTAATGTCCCTGAGGAAACTCAGCTGTTGGGGGAATGGGTAGAGTTGGGTATTTGGAGTTGGCCAGATTGGGTGCAATTCCTGGAAATATTATCTGCTGACTTGGATTGTGAAGAAAATGACTATCTTTGTAAGTTTGGGTTTTCTCATATATAAAACAGGAAGATTGTAAACTAATCCACAGCATAGCTATAAAGATTACATACAGTAAGGCAAGTAAAGCTCTTTCCATTTATAATATGAATGCCCATGAATAGTAGAGACCAGTAAATTGTATATTTAATAGATAATAGAAAAGTAGGAATACATTAATACTTTTTATTCATTCCTCCATGTATATATTTGTATTAGAAACAATCTAGAAAGATGCTGACTGTGTTTTCATAGATAACTTTCTTTCCTTTTAAATATGTTATCCTTGTTTCTTTTATTTTTTCTATAAAAAATTATACAATCATTAATGTATATGTATTCCTTAATTACTAAACTATAAAGAATAAATTATATTTCATAGGTATTTAAAATGTATTTATTCCTCTTTAATCCTCCATTATTTGTTTTTAAAGAAAGTGTTTTTAATCACTTTAAATTTATATACTTTATTAATTATAATATTAACCCTTTACAGACAGCTAAAATTATAAGATTGTGGTTGTAATCTTTGGTGCTTAAAAGTATTTCATTGACATTTTAAGTATAGTCTTATAAAATTTACTTAATTTTCCAACATTGTACTAATATGTTTCTTTAATATTAATTTTGAGTCTCAAAATTAATATTAAAGAAACATATTAGTACAATGTTGGAAAATTAATATTGTTTCTTTATGCTTGTGTATTTCCAACATTGTACTAATATGTTTCTTTAATATTAATTTTGAGTTGTCTAATTGTTTCTTTATGCTTGTGTATCACTATGACATCGTCGCTGCTAACACAGCCCCTTTATTCTTCCAGGAAAATGGTGTATATACAATAGCAAAATTAATTTTGCCGAATAAACAAAAGAATGCAGCAAAAACCAATCTTTTACAGGTAATAAACATGTCTTGTATTCTTCCATATCAAGTTATTGAAATCTGGGGGAAGCTGTGGTAAAATTTGACCTATGCTGTTTAGAATTTTTGCATTAGTTCTGGCATGGAATCAAACTATATTGAAACAATGAAAACGACAATAATAATAATGGTTTGTCTTCGTGGGAAAATTAGGGGATTTTATTTACATGTTTCTTTGCTTAGCAGTAAGTTCTATTTTTTTTTTTTAAATAACATTGCTTATGTATCAGAATACAATAGAAGAAAATTATTTGCCATCTTTGAGAAAGGAAAACTTATAAAAGGGATCTTGATGTATAAGAGGAGATTTGCCAAGTGGATTAGGAGACAGCGTGTGGGGCCCGGGTGGCATCTGCCGCAGGGTAGAAGGGCATGCACGGGGGACAACAGTGTAAAGTACGGGAGCACCGAGTGTGCTTGGGGAAGGGTGGCTGCTTCATGGGGCTGGGGGAGGGAGTGTCCGGGAGATGAGACCTCAGAGTTAAGAAGGGGACACACTCATGCGGTGCTCCAGGGACATTTCTGAGTCACGGAATATCGGGGGTAGGGCAGCATTCCTAAAGACAAATTCAGGTTTACTTTAAGCCTTTGCGGCAGTTGTAGCTCATCTTTTCCCTTTTTTAAAAAAGTCACTTAGAAAAGGAAGTAAGAAACAACGCTTGTCTCCAGTCTGACTTAAGAGCTGTCATCCAGAATGATGGCCAACCCAGCAGAGACGTTTAGGAGGTGTTGTAGGCACGCAAGGGATTTTGGAAATCTACCCGTGAGAACATACAGTCATGGGACTTGATGGCTTTAGTGCACCACAGATATAAGACACTGCACTGGAAAACACATAAAGTTAAATCCACCCTGCAGGTGCGTTCTGTTAAGCCAGTAGGTTGTTTTTAAAAATTGCAGTGGGAACGACTTTTGAGGAGCCTGCATGTTCTCCCCGTCTCACAGTCTCTGCTGCTCTCCAGGCCTCCTTCAGGTCCTTTGCGTATCTGCCAGGCCTCTCTGTGCAGTGGGGCTTGTGCCCTCCTTTCTGTATTCAGATCACTAATTTCATGAACTGATCCCGGATTAGACTGAGTTGATCCTGATTGCCCCCCTGGCGGCCTATTTTACAGGTACACCTGCAGACTTTCCTTTTTTCTCGGCACTGTAAAATGTCAGATGTTTATTTTTCTTAGTCAAAGCCTCACAGGCCTCTTTCTGAGCGTTCTAGGGAGTTACTGTCGATTGTTCTATTTGGGGAATGCTTAAGACTCTACTCCAGAGACCAATTTGTCAAGTTTGAGTCAGTGTGCCTGTGGCTATTTTTATATGTCATCATTTTCTGGTGTTTATTTTCTCACAGAAACCATATAAATATTGAGGCATATATAGCAGGCTAGAAACAAAATAAACCTTGAGCTCCTGGAAATCTTTGGACATTTGGTTTTCTCAGTATAGGAATTTTATTTCTGATCTCTGTACTCACTTCGTACTTTCTAGAAAGAAACTAATGACAGGTGCTGAGTAAAACAAGTCCAAGATCCCTAACATTCTACAACATAAACATTTTTTAAATACAACAACTACCTCAGGTGTTGGTGGTTTTTGTTTTCAGTTATAAGCTTTGACTCCTGCGTGGGCCAGCCACTCACAATATAGCCACTTTAATGTTTACTTCATGATAATTCTGTCTTAAAAACATTTTGATCTGTTGAGCTTCCATTTAAGAATCCTATATATATTCTTTTATTTTTTAGTGTTATGCTTTCAGAGCTTTGAGGTTTCTCTTCAGTATGGAAAGAAACAGACCACTCTTTAAAAGGTATGAGCTTAGAGAAATGAAAGTGATCATGAGATTTAAGAGATCATTAGACTGAATTGTCTTCACATTATTTAGACACAGCAGTAAGAGAGTGAATCATAGGCAAATTGTGTCTTCAAATTTCTTAGATTTCACAAATACAACTGAGTTACTGTAGCAAAGTCTTAGCAATATCTTAATACTGAAAATTAAGACAATGGTGATGAAACAGCATAAATCACCGTATCAATACAACCCCTCTTAATTACACGTACTACTATGGTTTTCGGAGGGTTTTTTTTTTTTTTTTTTTGCAATTAAAGATATTAACATTTTAAGTAGATGCCATCATTTGACATGTACCTATTTTTGTCTATGAGGAAATTTGAAAGTTGATCTGAAAATTTCCCATTAATCAGTAGGATAACAAACTATTGTATTTGACTAGATATCCTTGCTGGGACAGGAGGTCATTTGATGGGCAGAAGCCTGTATGTTCAGGGGTCTGCAGCCTGTGCTGTGGAGCCTGACTGAAAAGTCACCGTCTTGGGAATCAAATATTAGTTACCTTAGTGGAGGTCTGCACACCATTCAGGTGGAGAGCTTTGCCAAAAGCAGAGGCACAAGCACTTATTAAACATTTTTTTGATAAGGCAGGATAGAAATAAATTTTTGACTTAATATAATGTTTTTTGTTCAGAAAGCATGGATTTTGGGTCTTTTGGCTAAGATCAATTGCAGAAAGCACAGACCGTTTTCTGTTGTTACTTTATTTCCATATGTAATACTTGAATTTAGAGGAAAAGAAAGTAAAATAAGTTAGGATACATTACAATCTTTCATTTCTAGGCCATCCTTTTTAGTGACTTAAATTTTTAATAAACCATTGAAACAGTACTTTGGAAATGATGCCTAAATCTCATTTGGTTTATGTTTCATTTACAGGCTTTTTTTTCTATAAAACATTAAAAAATTCAGTTAATATTTACTGCTTAGGTTTAAGATGAAGACAGAATCAGATGACAATAGTGCTCTACACTCAATAAACATTCAATAAACATTTCTTCCTAATATTTTTAATAACTACCTTTCTTCCTCAAGTACCTTACAAATAAAGTCTTTGTAACATCTCTATTGTATATATATATTTTTATTGTGGTAAAAAATACATAACATGAGATCAAGTCTACCCTTTTAAAATCTTAAGTGTATGATACAGTATTACTAACTATAAGCACAGTGCTATACCACAAATCTCTAGAAGTTTCCTTTCTATTTGTTTCCCTTGAGACTTGTGGTGATAGTGTATTTTTGCAAGATAAAGTGGGGGAGTATTATTCCCCTTACTTTATTGATAAGCTAAGCAAGTTAAGGGGAGTAATAACCAATAATTCAACAATGTCTAAGTTCTACATTAAGTGCATGTATTTTTTTCCATAGACTTTTCCCCACGGACTTGTTTGAGATTTTCATTGACATAGGACATTATGTTCGTGATATCAGTGCTTATGAAGAATTAGTATCAAAGTTGAATTTATTAGTGGTGAGTCCTGAGTTTTAAATATTTTTTCAGGCTGCTATGTGGTCAGGATAGAATTTATTACAGCAACACATTTCCTTTATATTTTTTGGTTAGGAGGATGAACTGAAGCAAATTGCTGAAAACATTGAAAGCATTAATCAGAACAAAGCTCCTTCGAAATATATAGGCAACTATGCGATTTTGGATCATCTTGGAAGTGGAGCTTTTGGCTGTGTTTACAAGGTGACTTTCCCCTTGGGGAGCAACATTTCTGATATTCCCAAACAAACCAGACATCACGCTGAATACACATGCTCAACCAGAACTTTTGTCATTGAAAAATTGTGAACAAATAGATGTACAAATTAGAGTGATTATTTTTGTTCAATGGATAGAGATAGCTACAGTGATGTCTTAGCTCTCAGCTTTTAGAAATTGGCCACTGGATTTTAAGATTACATGTGTCATTAATCTCCCCTAAATTAGTCAAAATAGCTTATTTCAATATATAATACACTCTATAAATTCACAGCCGTGTTTCTCTACTTAGCAAGTGAAATCCTACTGAATCTTGCAAACTGACCCAGGAGATACCAATTTTTAGAGCTCAGCTTAATGGAAATACAGCTAGGATTTTAGATGCTCTATGACTTATTTAGATAACTTAGTTTTAATCATGTGACCTTGTTCATCTATCTCTTTCTTCCTCTTTTTACTTTTACCCTTTTTCTTGTACCCTGTGTGTATGTGTGGTTTACTTTTTTTTAGGTTAGAAAGCGAAGCGGTCAAAATCTTTTAGCAATGAAAGAGGTCAATTTGCATAACCCAGCATTTGGAAAGGATAAAAAAGATCGAGACAGCAGTGTAAAGAATATTGTTTCTGAATTAACAATAATTAAAGAGCAGGTAAATGTTTTTATTGTTTCTAGATATATTTTCCTTAAATAAATGTCATCAAAAGAAAGTAGAGTTCTTACACTATTCTTGTCCATGCTCTTTATGAACTAATGTGTATAAAATCATGACATTGAGGTAGTGATATTTTCACCAGCTTTTTTCCTAGGGCTTGACATTGAACCAGAAAAACACTTTCTGGAGTTTATATCAGACCTGTGGATACAAGGCACTTGGGTTTTATGGCACAGAAAGTATCATAGATGCGAAATCCTTTTCACTGTGAACATCTCTGTTCCTTGCTCATTGTATTTTAGCATATTTGGTTATGTGGTTACATATAAAAAATATGATTAAGAGTTTCCTGACTTTTGTCAGGTGAAACTAAGCTGTTAACATTCCTCAAATATGCTTTATTAAATCTAAAATGTAGATTTTCAAGATGGGTTATTATTTATTGGCATGAGCAGAATACTGTGACGTAATGCAGCAACTCAAGTAGGTATCATTATTAAAGTTTGGAGAGAATAAACATTTCAAAAGATAAGTGGGATTTCTTTGTATGATCCAAGGACATGTTTGTTTCTTTTTCCAGCCTTCCTTATTTGCACATTTGTTACAAATACTGTTCCTTTGTAACTCCTGTGGGAGCATTCACTGCTCTTTGTTCTCTGCTAGTCAACTTTGCATAGCATCTGTGCTGGGACATAAAAATACCGTAAATATGATGATCTGTAGTCATCAAAATTTATAGTTCTGCTTCAGTTTATGAATTACAGAAAATATTATCACTAATAGCTTATAGTTGCCTTTTATATGCTAAAGTTAAATTTTAAAGTGTTAGTGTTTGTTTATGTTTAGGATAATTTAGCCTTCTACAGTATGCTGTTTCATTGTAGTGCAAGGCTAGAACATAGCTTTCAATTTAACTCACTTTCATATCTTCATTTGGACTCTAATCTGGATTATAGTTTGTGCCAGCGAGATAGGTCCAGAATATGGTTCTAATTATTTACATGGTTCTATGTTATTTGAAATCTGATGGCCACTAGGCATCACTAGTAAATGAAGTGAATTACTTGTTTTAGCATGTTTCCTAAGAAAATAAAGTTTCTGAGTAGGACCCAAGAAGAGGCATCTGCTTAGACTTGGAGATAACTCAAAGTTGTACAATTGCCATTCAAACTGTTGGGAAGGATAATAACATTGAGCCCTAAAAGGAGAAGATAATGGTAGACAGACAAAACATAAATGGAGCTAGAATGGGAGAGTACATTTAGTAATATTGGAGACTAACTTTCAGTAGCAAGAGGCTCCAAAATATAGGAACTTAAAAAAGAGGCCTCACAGTGCAGTGGGTTGTTTGTCTTCCATGTAACATCTCAGAATGAGTCAACCAGCTTGGTAGTGTTCTCTATTCTATTTCATTTGGGAACACTGTGTTTTTTCTCTCTCATTGCTCTGCTGCCTCCTAGGGCATGAGCCTCATGTTAGTGGTTTAAACAGCCATAGACATGTTCACATCCAAAGTGTGAAGAGCAGGGAGGGCCACTCCCAATGTTTAGGGATCAGACAGTTTCCCCTCTTACTGCGTGGGTGAGAACTGATTACATCCCCACCCCTGGCTGCAAGAGAGGCTGAAAAATGTGCTCTCTGACGGGGAAGCCGTGCCCAGATACTACTATGTTGCAGCAGAGGAGTGGGACAGCAGGATTTTGGTGGACAGCTAGCAATCTTCTTCCACAAAGGCTTGCAGTGAAACAAACAAACAAAAAATGTAAGCTATTTGTAGATATGATGGTGACTCTCTTGAGATAAGACAAATTCCAACTGATGATCTAGAAACTAAAATAATAAATGAATAACTATAAAAATATTAATATTCTTATAGAAAAAAATCCAAATTTCCATTTTTATCCTTAAGTAAAACTTGTATGAAAGAGAAATTGCACTGGACACTTTTAAAAGATGGCAAGGACGACTTGTATTCAGTACTCTTACCATGGGGTAAAGCTATTGCAATAGAGGAGAGAGTGAACCCAATTCTAAATTCAAGAAGGACAGTTGAGGATTTATAAGCAGTATGCAATAGAATACTTAGTAATAGAAAATTACTAAGTCCCTCTTGGGTTAGATATCAAGAATTTTATTGGATGTCAAGTGCTGGATCTTCCATAAACTGACTTTGTAGGATTCATAATAAAACTGAGCAGAGCAGATGAAGGATGTGACTCAGCCAAGAAGATTCAGAGGAGCCTGACTAAAGTTTGGTCAAGAACAGAGTTCTTGTCAACTGTTACTATAATTTAAACTGAGTTAACTCTTAGATCATTTTATTTTCATATTAATCATTTTGTAGAGCATAAAAAGAAATAGTATAATAGACACAAACCATATAAATATTTAGGTGGTAGAGAGCGGTAAGAGCAATACATATACATATTCAACATAATTTACTTTATTTCAATTTTTTCCTTTATGCAGTTTATATGTGCTATTGAGGCAGGCTAAATGAATTCTGAAGCTTACTTGTAGTTCTCTAGTTCTCTAGTTAAGTTAGTGATAAAGCAGTTTTTAATTTTCATAAAGCTACATTGGAGATTGCTATTTTCAGATTAGTTTTATAAGCAGCACATTTAAAAAATATATAAATCTCAATTAGACAATATCTTGAAACGCTTATCTTTGTAAATAAATATAAATGGAGTAGAACCTTCATAGTGGACCACCTCCCTACAATGACCACCTCCTTAAGCTGATCTCATAGTCACAGACCAGACGTGCACTGAATGGACGTGTCAGTACAGCAGGCCTAGCTCCTTACATTGACCAGTTTGTTACAATCCCATGGGTGCTCAATGTTCTACTGTATGATAATTGTCTTTGATATTTTCAAATATGAAGTGTCACTAAAAAGTCTGTAAAGAAAGTTCGTATTTTGAAGTATTGTAATAATTGCTCGTTATTTATTTTCTTACAGCTTTATCATCCCAATGTTGTACGCTATTACAAAACATTTCTGGAAAGTAAGTATGAGTTTTCATGATGTTTCTAATCAAGGAACACATCTATGTTGCTTACATGTTTTTATATTTGAATGTCCCAAAACAAATTTAATCAAATGTTTTGTTTATTTGTTTGTTGCAAATATGACAGTGGATGACCTTGAGCATCGTTTTCTTAACCAGTGACACAATGAGATCTGCATATGAAAGATACTGCATGAACAAACCAGAATAGCCCTTACTACTTTAATATACAGAAAAGCACTTAATAGGATCAGGAAAGAAAACTAAAGGATAGTGGTTTCATTAAGGAAAATGAGAAGTTATTTTTGTTGAATTAGATGACACTTTCCACCCCTAAATTAAATTAGAGTGGGCTAGGTTCTTGAGATTCTTTTTTACTTGAAGTTCAAGTCAATGCTAGAAGGTGGCGATGGAGCTCTGACTGATTGTACCTGCAGGCTCTCTTTGTTAAGCATGAAGGAATACTGAATCAAAATTTTGAACTAAAGCCATACTCAGTCACTTATTGAAAAGAAAATGGGGCCTGTGACATAAACAATGTACGTATGTCACATATGAAATTTCAAATCTACTTGAGGGAAGATTTATAGGAATACAAGGCAACAAATGAGGCTTCTTCACTACCTCTTTCTCAGTGCTATCGCTATTTAAGAAAACCTTTGTTTTTTTGTATTTGTTATGATGTTACCCATTAGAATTCAGCGACGAAACTTCTGCAATAAATACTCTCCCTTAGCCATCTGTTCTTAATGCTAGTATAACTTAGTGCTTAGCCCCTGAAAAAGAGATCAAGGTTGGCTTCTGACTTGTGCTGAAGTGACACAACTTGTCTTAATATACAAAACAAATTTAAACTTATTTACAACCCTTAGTAGCTCCCCAAAAGAAATGGAAGTGCCTTAAAAATACGTAAAATATAAAATAATGAGGAAATTGCTATAGAGAGAAATAAAAGGTGAGAAAATAAAAAATAGAGCTAGAGGTGAGCTCAGTGCGTATAATAAATATTTCTTGAAATTATGAAAATTAGAAACAATATAAATGTCTGTCTGTAGGAGATTGAATAAATTATGATATGCCCACATTGTGTTAAACTATACCACCAACAGAAAGAATGGTATGGATTTGTGTATACTGATGTTTAAAGAAAAAGAAGTGTAAGTTGCAGAACATGCATAGTATGATTCCACTCATGTGAGTATCATGTGTGTACACATTTTATATACATCCAAATGTCACAAAAGAGATATATCAGATCCCACAATTTCCTATTGGTTTTAGAGGAGGAAGTAGAATTTACTTAATTTCTTGGCATCCAAAGCAGACAGATAAAATCAGTCATGAATTCCCAATATCCATTAGATAAAACCAGGAGAAGTCCATCTTTCTCTGCTCTTGAGAGGCATAACAGAGATTTCTATCATGGGTGGTATTTTGGACTGTGTCATTGCAAGACCATGGCATTATTCTAGTATCAGAATCTGTAAGGTGAATCTATACTTGTTTCATACTACAAAATGATGTAGTATAAATGCAGTTTTCTAAATGTCTAACTTATCTGAGGGTACATTTAGACTATTGGGTGGGAAGGCAGGTTCACACGTTCTATAGGGAATCCCCTGTGACTGGAGATCATTTGCTTACTGTCATTGGCACCTTGCAGTTATTCCCCATCCTGGCTTATGTAGACAATGGTATTTGCCAGCATACACTTATGCTAGGAGGCTGCCTGTAGCCAGAAGAGATTGTGGCTATCCTCCAGTTGCCCCCAGACCCCCCCCCCCCCCGCACTCTCTGCAGGGCTGAGTGGATCCATATTCTAGCATTTCTCTAATACCTAGGGTTGTGCCCTGCACACCCATTAGGAAGCCTGGATTCTAATTCGTAAGGTTTTTTGAGATGTCCATGTTGAAATCTTCTATTACCTTTATGTGTTTTTTTTTATATAGATGATAGACTGTACATAGTTATGGAGCTTATAGAAGGAGCCCCACTTGGAGAGCATTTCAGTTCTTTGAAGGAAAAACACCACCATTTTACTGAAGAAAGACTATGGAAAATATTTATACAGGTACACTTTTGCCTCCATTAAGTTCTTTAAATGGTAAAGTTCTGAGCTGGTTTCTTAGAAACATGTGCAGGAGTTATCATTGATGATATATATTGGGGGAAATAAAATTTGTTTTCTGTTCATTGTTTCAAGCTGTGTTTAGCTCTTCGATACTTACACAAGGAGAAGAGGATTGTCCATAGAGATCTGACACCAAACAACATTATGTTGGGGGATAAGGACAAAGTAACAGTTAGTAAGTATAAAAATCTTAAAATTTCTGAGTATTATTGTAGAGTACTAGTATCCAATAAAACTTTTGGCACTTGTGAGATTGTTCTCTGCTGTTCATCGTGGTAGCTATTAACCATATGTGGCTTTTGGGCACATGAAATGTGTTCAGTGTGACTGAGGAAATAAATTTTAAATTTATTCTACATAAATAAATTATAAAGAGGTGTATTTAAAAATCAAGATAAAGGTTTTATCTTTTTTTTTTTTTTTTTTTTTTTTTAATAGAGACAGAGTCTCACTTTATGGCCCTTTGGTAGAGTGCCATGGTGTCACAGCTCACAGCAACCTCCAGCTCTTGGGCTTAGGTGATTCTCTTGCCTCAACCTCCTGAGTAGCTGGGACTACAGGCGCCCACCACAACGCCCGGCTATTTTTTTTTTTTTTTTGGTTGCAGCTTGGCAGGGGCTGGGTTTGAACCCGCCACCCTCAGCATATGGGGCCAGCGCCCTACTCACTGAGCCACAGGCGCCGCCCAAGATAAAGGTTTTAATATTTTTCCTTGCCCTCATTGGATTACCATTGGCACCTAGCTTTGGAAACCACTGCCCTAAATGTTATCAACGTGAGAGGTATATATGACATTCAAAACTGAGTCCTTTAGTTCTGTAAGAATCTAGTTACTCGTGAAGACAATTCCAAACATACACGTTACCATAACCACATCTACAGAAACAATGATTAGATTTACCATCCAGATTTTTATGAGTGGAACATCCTATATTAGTTTAAAATGAGTTGTGATGGATGTATTACTTAGTTCAATGTAAGCATTTCACATTGTATATTAAAGCAGTACACTGAACCGCATAAATGCATCAATGTACAAGTTATGATTTAATAAAAATAATAAATTAGAAAACAACTTCAAACAGAAATTATTTGATCTTCAGTGCAAAAATTACTTGGAAGTATTTCCAAGCCAATGCAATCTGAGCTATAACAAAAGGAAACCAAATTATTGTGAATCTTCATGTTGGACACACATTTGTTTAATCATTTTAAGTTAATTATAATTTTATTTACTGTAAGCTTTTTTGTCTTTTTTGTAAATTGGACTTGTGTCTCCTTAGAAATTTTTATAATTTACATACATGTAGGTATTTCAATATATAAATTAATATGGATTATTATAAAGTACGTGTTTGGATTTCATAGCAAATTGTGTGTGTGTGTGTGTGTGTGTGTGTGTGTAATTTTATATACAGAGCAAACCTGTTCAATCCCTCCTAAATGACTGATCAGGCCATGTTTTCTGAGTGTTAGCTAGCCCTGCATTTTATTTTCTTATAAGGTAAGCTGCAATCATCCCCTTTGGTTACATTTAAATATTCTGAACTTAATCTTTTATTGCAATAGCCTGATTTCTTTTCTTTCTAAACTTATTTCAATTAGCTTTTATATTTATGTTTACTTCCTTTAATCAATACCACCCATCAAAAATAGTTTATGGAATAAAATAGTGCTAAAAAGCTTTTTGAGAAAAACCAGTGTCCTTTCTTACCCCTTTGCAACTCCTAGTTCTGTTACCCCCACGCAATTACTTTTAATTCTTTTAAGTTTATTCCGGTGGTATTTGATTTTCTATTGGGATACTTGAAGATTTAGTTTTTTTATTTTCTCTTCTACCATCCTGCCAATACAGTCATAACACAATTTCAGGTAAATCAATCTTCACTGTTTATGTCATTATCACTGTGTAATTATTGTTCAATATTGATTTCTTCTTTCTCATACACTGTTTTGTTTTTCTGAAGGTTAATAATTGCTTTCTTTTTGGTGTTCCTACTTTTCTGCATACCCGTTATTACCGTTTCTGAAATCATCCAAAAGGATTATAAAAGCCATCTCTGTACTATTTCCACACGATCAAACATGATAACTCCCAATTCTTTTCCTGGACACCCCATTCCCGCAACCACTTGTCACAGGTTACACTGGATTTCACTTTGGGTCTGTTGTGCAGACCCATTGTCCTACAGCTTCTGTCTGCTCCTCTTCCGATTGTGGTCTGTTTCTTACATCCTCTGTCTTTCTCTTTCTTTTTTAACTCCTTTGTTTTGCTAAAGTGTGTATGTGAATATTTTCACAAGATAAAGTACTTTGGGAGTTATATTTTTTTGTATGCTTGCATGTCATAATTTTTTTTTTTTTTTTTTGTTACAGATATTTTTATTTGGCTTATTTAGCCGAGTGTAGGATTTTCACCTGAAATTCTCCCAAATTTTGAAGGCATTTTTTCAATCTTTTAGTATCCAGTTTTGCTGTTAGGAAAGCCGTTTCTTGATAAATGAGCTTTTTTATCTTTCTGGAAACTTTTAGTATGTTTCCTTTATACACTGCATTGGATGGGTCTTTTTTTTTTTGTTCATTGTGGCTGGAACCGATGTGTTTTTCAGTGTGGAGACTTACAACTTCAGTTTTATGAACTTTTCCTGCATTGTTTTTTGCTGCTTCTCTCTCCTCTGGTTTCTCTGTCTTCCTTTCTAGAATTTTTAGTAGTCTTAGATGTTATATGTACGAAGCAATCTCCTAATTTAAAGAATAATTCTCTTAGTTTTTTTTTTTTTTATCTTTGTTGTATTTATGTTTTCATCTTTATTTTCCAGTTGTTCTATTGAATATTTAACTTACATTGTCATATTTTAATTGTCATAAATTCCATCTTGTTCTTTGTTCCATTTTCATGGAATCCTGCTTTTATTCTTTTTCAGGATAATATAAACATTTTTCTTTAATACCCTGAATGTTTATGTTTCTATGTTTATTTACATGTGTGTGTGTGTTCTGCTGAATTTTAATCTCTTTTTCTTTTTACCTGTTAGAGACTTTTCTCAACCGTCAGTGATCCTGGCTGGCCTTTAGTAATTATGAGGAAGGCATGAAAAAGGCTGTTGGAAGCTCTGTGATTTATAGTTGAGACTGTCATCTGGTGGCCTTCATTATAAAAAAGTGGAGATTTTTCCTTTAGAGGTTCCCCAAATCAGTATCTAAATTTCAGAGAATGCTTTTCCAGTCTCTTGCCTGAAGAAACTTGCATCTGCCTGCTGGCATTCTGGGAGCAGTGTGGACAAACCAGGGTCAGGGAAGCCTAGTCAGTTTATAGATTTTCGCTGAATTCTCATGAGTTCAGTCTCACTCTCCTTGCTCCTTGCTGGTTCAGTTTCTTTGGAAAATACATCTGTTTTCTACTGGTGGTAGAGAACATTCAATTTGGCAGCTGTGACGGGAGACCCCGGGACTTGACCTCAAGTCCATGTTTGAAGCTTTTTGCTTCTCTTCGCCTCTGGGTGGCGCTCAGGGCTCTGCAGGGAGAATGGCTTCCTTCCAGGCCTTCCTGCTGACGGACATATGGGTGGGATTTCTGTTCTACCAAGTCTGTTAACATTCTTCCATCTCCTTTTCATCAGCCAAACATTTGTTGGAATATTTCATCCTCCATTATTGTCAAGCCCATTTTCACTGTCCCTGTGGGTTAGTAATGTTTCAAAGACAATCCCTTTCTATTTTTAGTAGAGACCGGGTTTCACTCTTACTCAGGCTAGTCTTGAACTTCAGGTACTAGGGAGGTTGAGGCAGGGGGAATCACTGAAGCCCAGGAGTTTGAAGTTACAGTGAGGTAGGCTGATACCACGACACTCTAGCCTGTGATAACAGAGTGAGACTGTGTCTTAAAAAAAAAACAAAAACAAAAAAAGACAATCCCTTTCTTTTCATTTAACAGGGTTTTGAGAGTTATAGAAGATGAAAATACATAGTAAATTCACCTTTTAACCTAAGTTCCGTTATTAAATCTACACAGTAGGTTTACCACAATATCCTATTTTCATGTCGATTCTTTAATAAATATGTATATTTCTTCTAGCACTCAAGTTGTCTAGGATTCCCTAGAAAAGTTATTTTGTTTTACAAGAACAAGCCAAATTTTATTTTATATTTTTTTCTGTTCTGCCCCTCGTCATTTCCCTGAATATTATTCTCAGTTTTAAATTATTATTTCAAAATATATTATTACAAGGGTACAAATGTTTTTGGTTATATGGATTGCTTTTGTTATACTTGAGCCAGGGTTAAGTGTGCCCATCACCCAGATAGTGTTCATTGTACCCCTCATTAACATTGATCAGAGTTCTAATTAGGAATTATTAAGTTGAAAAATTATTTCCAATTTTTAAGACCTTTTGGTTTTAAGTGAAGCAGTATTTTTCCAGTTTCAAATAAAGAAGAAATGATATATCTCAGAAGAGAATCTTATTCTAGTACAATATCTGTCTACTAAAGCAATTACATGCTCAGGGTATTGATATGCTATAATTATTTTTAATGAGTATGATCTTATGACTAAAAAGATAATCCAGAGATATTTGATATAATTCTTCATTTAAAAATATTTTGAGTATAATTAGTGCTTACATATTTGTCAATGTCTATCACTATTGACATAAATATGGTCATTAGACTCTTATTTTTAAGAGGGATTGTGGCAAAGTTAAAACTCTATAGAATTAATTTGAAATTAATGTATAAAAGAAGTTTTTATATTATGGGAGATTGAAATACAGGTGCAATTCCAAAAAGCTTGACTGCTGCAGCGGGTTTGAAAGCATGTCACCACAGAGGGGCAGCCTTATTCCGTTTCATTTTTCTCTGCTTGTGCTGCAAGGTTTATTTACTTCCAGAAAAGAAGCACAGACCTGCCAAATGATGTTTCATGTGCCCAAGACAAAATGTATTGAAAATGTGACTAAAGGAAACAAAAAGCTTTAGAAAAACTAAAATTTCTCTCTTCTCATTTTTCTCAGTGTAGGTGAATTAAATATTTTAAGATTGAGGTTGGTTTGCAATTATTTATAGTAAGCATGCTGGCAGGAGTTTGCTTTCATAAGGAAGCAACATAGAAAGTAATAACATAGAAAGTAATTTTAGTATGTGTGGTTTTACAAATTTATCTATTTTTAATATCTAAATAGATTTCCATTTGAAAGACTATTTTTTAATGACTTATAACATGACACATGTCCAGGTCTTGCTCCAGCATTTGTTTGCAGTCTTTGAAGCCACACAAAAGAACAGAATCTGACTCAGGGGCACACAGGGCAGAGCACGACGCTTTCTGTAAATGCTGTCACTTGCCAGTAAGATCCATGTTGTGCCATCCCATTACAGGATGACTCGGAGGGAATTTGGCACAAAGGAATCTACCCTTGAACATACTGTTATACATTTCTTGACCTTTTAGATATCCATATTTTAATGTAGACTTCCCAAATAAAAAATAAAGGAAAAGAGAAAACCAAACTAATTGAATTATATGGGTAGATTTTAATGTGTTTTAGCACACGACTGAATGTCTCATGTTCATCCTGCAAACAAGCTGTGCATGCTTATAGTTTTCAAGTGCCTTTTGGCTGCTGCTCTGATGATAATAACAAGGACATACTTGATTCAATGTAGTGTTTAATAAAGGCTGGAATGTGTATCAAATGCCATCACATGCCAGGCATTGCAGGATGGGGATAATATAAGATGGAAAGCCACAGTTTCTGTGTCCGGAGCTCATAGTCTTGTGTGGAAGACTTTTTGTTGTTCACTTGGGAATTATTTCCTGAACTGTCATATCCTGCGGAGAGCAAGGCAAGCAAGACAGACATGGTCATTATCTTTGGGAAGATTATAGTTATATTACAGAATTATAAAAGCTAGAATGTATATGCAAATACTACACTATTAATCAGGGTGGGCTGTGTTATGCTCAGTAACAAGTAACCTGCAAGTCTCAGCAGCTTAAAACAATGGCAAAGCCTGTGGGACAAATCCAGCTACAGCCTTTTTTTATATGTCCTGTGAGCTAAGAATTATATATATTTACATATATACATGTACACCCACACACATTTTTTTCAAGGCATAGGTCTTGATTTTTTTCCCTGGGCTAGGTTGCAGTGGTGTGATCATAACTCACTGTAACCTCAAACTTCTGGACTCAAGCAATCCTCCTACCTCAATGTCCCAAGTGGGGCTACAAGAACACCCCATGACACTTAGCTGAATTTTCCATATTTTTGGTAAAGATTGGGGTCTTGCATTGCTGTCCTGTCTGGTCTTACAATCTTGTCCTCAAGTGATCCTCTCACCTTGGCCTCCCAAAGTTCTAGGATTACAGGCAAAAACTACCACGTTTTCATATTTTTAAATGTTTGTTAAAAGAAAAAGAGCTTGAGCAAGAGTGAGACTCTGTCTCTACAAAAAATAAAACAATTAGCCAAGTGTAGTGGCATGCACCTATAGTTCCAGCTGCTTGGGAGGCTGAGGCAGGAAGATCATTTGAGCCCAGGAATTTGAGGTTGTTTTGAGCTATGATGATGCCAATGCACTCTAGATTAGGTGATAGATCTCAAAGAAAAAAAAAAGAAGAAGAATATAGGGGATAAAGACCATGTGTGTCCTATAAGGCCTAAAACATGTACTATATGGTCCTTTACAGAAGAAGTTTGCTCACCCTGACTTACAACAACAAATTTTCTATCATGCTAATGCTACATGTCCATTGTAGGTCAATAAGAGAGCTGTGATCAGAGACCTAGCCTGGCTGGAGCTCCCTCTATACCTGCTTCCACCTGGCAGAGAGAATGTGACAAACCATTCCTTAGCTGTTAGAACTTCTACCCCAAAGTGTTACATGTTTCTTCTGCTCAGATTTCGCTGGCCAAAAAGTCAGGTTTAACAGGGTGAAGATGCATTTTTCCCTTAACAGAGTATGGGTGAATGATTATGTAGTTTATCACAATTATCAAGCACAGGGGAATATGTACCTGACTCTGCCTTAGTGACCTTTGGGTGAGAATGGTAGAAGCAGTTAAGGCCGGGGGCCCTTAAATGCAAAGAATTAGACACCCGGATGAGTACAGTGTGTCTGGGTACTAGCAAGGTGTCTATGTGGCAAGAGAACAGGAGCTCTGGTGGGGGGAGGGGGGGTTGGAGAGCTTGGACATTATTCTTTGGTCAAAGACTTATCTCCAGATTTTTTCAGACTGGAAATTATATGATCAAATGTGGGAGATAGGAGGATATTGAGATGGCACATGAGAGGACATGATACTGGATAGAGATACTCAGGTTAGGACGCATATCAGTGAAGATGTATCCAGCTACAAAAAGCCAGACCAGCAATGTCTTAAGTCATGATGTTTAGTTATCTCACAACAGGAGGGCTGGAAATGAGCAGTTCCAGGGTGGGTTGAGCAGCTGAAGGAGTTCAGCCACGATTTAGGCCTTTCTTTCCCTTCTCTCCAGCATCCTCAGCAGATTGGTTTCTTGTCATTTCATAGTCACAAGATGGATTGCAGAGCTCCCGGCAACATTACCAAATGGGCAAAAAAGACAAGAAGCAGGAAGCATGGTGGCTGTTGGAGTGGAAAAGGAAAAAAGAAATCTCTTTTTCGAATGGCTATCTCCTCAACTTTTATCATTAAAGAAAATTTTTCCAAGGAAGTCTTCATTCGATTTCTCATATCATATTGGCCAAATCCAAGTCATAGCATGGCTCTTAGCTATAATGGGGACTGTCGAAGGAAGCTTCTAGTTTCTATAGTTTGGAGATGAGAGAGGTAAAGGAAGTGGGCCAATGGCATTTGGAGAGCTAGCCCATAGCAGTTGTGTAGTTTTCTATTATTCTAACTAGTAGTAACCAGAAACATACTGAAAAGTGATTTCAGAAAAGCCTTCATGTAGTAGGGACATTAGTCTGTGGACAGAGGTCCTAGATCTATGGTCCCCCACCCCTGGCTGACCTACCAGTATGGTCAGCAGCCTGTTAGGAGGCCAGCTGCAGAACTCCACCTCCTCCCTCCTCCACACTCCCTCCCTGGAAAAATTGTCTTCCATGAAACTTAGGAAGAACCAGGCTGCACAGCGGGAGGTGAGCAGCAGTGATTGAGCCTGGTCTAGTGAAGCAGCTTCATCTGTTTTCACATTTAAGGCAGCTCCACATCACTAGCATCACTGCCAGAGCTCTGCCTCTCTCTCTAACTCCACCTCCAACCCTCACATGGAAAAACTGTTGTCTTCTATTGAAACTGGTCCCTAGTGCCAGAAAGGTTGGGAATTGCTGTCCTAGAGTGAGTTGATGTTTATGTGCCACTGATACAGAGTTACCTAGAATTTGGAAAGCACTCTTGTATCAGGTGTTGAATTTTTCACCTTGGAGTTCCCTGTCATCATAACCCCATCAGTGAAATCAAGGAAATAATAATGCTGTTGAAAAAGAGAAATATATTTCCTCTGCCTCATCTAGGGTAATATCTGTACTGAGGAAGAAAGCTTTGGAACAGTGGAAAGTTGCCTGGTGACCAACATTAAACCTCTGTTTAGGAAATTCCATTTTAGACTTAATTATCCATTTGTTGAATTAGAAATAACATTAGTATTGCATAACGTTATTAATAATCTCTGAACTTCATTTGAGAGAAAGCCAAGAAACAGTTTGCTGGGGGCAGATACAGGTAGTCCTGGGTTGTGATTGAGATAAGTTCTGTAGGTTTGTTCTTAAGTTGAATTTGTATTCAACCTATTACCTGTAATACCCCCATTCATGTCAGATGTCTATAGGGACTTCCTATAATAACCTCTATTGGGTAAGTGTGAGTTGTACATGAGTTAGATGTTTGTAACCCAGAGACTTTAGTGCCAGTGGGACAGGTGTTTGTTGAAGGAAAACTATCTCAGCATCTTTCTGGAAAACTATTTTGCTGTGATCCTGTTCCTGTGAAAGTTGCAGGTTGGTCACTCCATTTACTGAGGCAGCAGAAAAGAGCAGAACTGTAACTAGCTGAGGTTTCCAAGTGGTTGTGCTTGAGTAGGCACCTCTATTATAGGGGTTTCAGCTGATCATTTCCTAAAATTGTCAAAGTCATTAATTATTTTCATTTTGCTCAGAGAAGACATCCTTTTGATGATAAAAATCTTAAATCATCCAATTAATATGTTGGCAGTGCCAGCAATGAACCGTGTCTGCTTCCAGAGCTCATCTCTTAACTAAGTCTCTCTACAGCATTCCCTCAAAGAAGATCTCTTCAGGTAAATAAAAAGACATGTTTGGGGGCACCAAGGTGCTCATAATGAGGTGCTGTTCAAGCGTGAGTATCTTTATTGGAGCAGACATTTTTAAGTTGGGCAATTATAAAGCAGTCAGTCATCTGCAGGTTCTTGCACGGTCTGGCAATGTAACCCATTCTCTACTCTCCAGCCCAAATGGCCTCTCAGCTCCTCAGTGAACCATATTCCTTTGACCACAGGGCCTCTGCACATGCTGTTTCTTCTTCCTGAAAGTCAGTTTTCCACTTTCTCCTTTTACCTAATTGACGTCTGTCTTTCTTCAAATATTAACTCTGTCACTATTTTGTTACAGAAGCTTTTCCTAATCAGCTGTTTTCCCTACCTTACCTTTCATAACACCATATATTTATTTATTCTTTAATAATCTTATCACAGCATTAAATTTACATTTATATATGTGATTCTTTATTTAATATTTATCTCTACCACTAGTCCGTAAGGTCTGTGTCAACACGGATGGTTTCTGACCTGTTTATCATCTTATCTTGAGTATCTGGAACATAGGTCCCTAGTGTTGGACAAATGAATGAACTAGTAAATGGACAAACTTGAAGGCAGAGAAAGCACCTGGAAACTTTATAAGAATTAGCTACAAGAAAACCTTCTTGGACTTGTGTGGACTCACGCTGTGATAAGGACAGGGTTTGGCAAATTGTTCACCGTTAAATACCGCGTAGAATGGATTAGAAGGAAAACTCTTCTAATGAAGTACATCCAGATTGTTTCAGGAAGAGTGAGAGCCGGTGTTCCTGATACATTTAAACCATTGCCACAAAAATCAAAAGAAAAGATCATATACAAAAGCTGTGCAAGGGGTGAATTTAGGAGCGAAAGAGAAAAGGCAGAGATTTTAAGCCCAGGAAATGGGGACGATGAGACGTCATCTACTTTAATGGGATATCCCCAATAACTGAACAGTGAACCCAGTCTCGGGTGACAAGTGGCAGGTGCTTAGAGAGCTGGAGGCGAAGCCCCAGACGAAGGCTGGGATTTTATGACTAGGCTGTGACTCGTGTGTGATGGGTAAAAGCTCATGAATAGCTGGGTTCCCTGTGGAAAGGGTTGGGAACACCTTAAATCTGTATAGTTATTTCTAAGTGCTTCTTATCTATTGTCAGGTTGTTTTTGGACCAGCACCTTGCAAAAGATAAGTTTTATAGGCCATTTGAAAAACCAGAGCAGCTGAGTGATGTGTTCAATGTCACAGAGATAATAAATAACAGAGCACGAATCCAGGGTTTCAACCAGACACTGCACAACTGTTCCATCTGAAGGCTGAAAGCTGTAGACCACAGTGTAAATACAATACAGTTTTTAGCATTTTATGTATGATTATCAAAGGGGAGATTTTTTTACCTTAATTTTTTTCTTAATGTGCAGTATATGTTTTTGTTGTCAGTTTTAATATCTTACGGCACACGAATGCTTTTATGACCACAGTTTCTGTAATAAAACAGTGTCTTTTATTCCAAATATGATCACAAATGAGAGAAGAGTAATAAAAACATTCCTGTTACTACCAAAATCTTCCAAAAGGCCAAACAATATTAGTTTTGCTCTCTTTAAGAATGCTTCTCAACCATCTGTGTTTTTGCAGACATCTGTCCAAGTTTCTGGCATTATCTAAATTAATTGGAGTGAATAAAATAATTATAATACTTCTTAATTTTTGTCTTTCAAAATCAATGACATTTTGATAAAAATAAGATGATTTTTATACAGCATTAGAAATAAACATCCTAGTATTATTGTAGGTTGTAAATCGGTCAAAGTTTATGTGTACTAAAATTGTAGTGAGCTTCCTAAAAATATTTAAGTATTAGATACAATTCCTTCTATGTAGTAACTGCTTAATTTTAACTAATTTTCTTTAATACATAATAGAGTCAAGGAAAGGCTGTGGCAAGTCATCTAGCCTGTGAATAGCTGTTAACAGCATTTCATATGACTTAGGCTTTTAATACAGGGTGGACATAAAGTTCGTGTGCAATTTACTATGTTAAATTTTTTAAAATTGCACGTGTACTTTATGCGTATTTTCTATTTGTCAGTAGTACTGGGTTGAGAGGTTAGATAGATAGATACACATATAATTTTGCGTACATGTATTTGTCTGTCCTTCACATGTATCAAATGATATAGATCCATCAATCTACACTGATTAGCAAGACAGAGTCTTTGTTCTCATGGATCTTGCATACTAATTAGAAATAATATGCCCTAAATAAACAAATACTAAATACATAAAAATAAAGAAAGCAATTTCAGATAATGAAAGATGTTAAGAATTAAATAAATGGCTTAGAATAGTGTTGAAGGAAGAAACAGATTTTAGAATATACTACAATGATCACTGAAAACCCAGGTCATATATGATCTTTTGGAAAGGCCTGGAAAGAGTTTGGCCTTTATTCTTAGTATTTCTTAATCAGAGGGCTTTGTGGAATGTTTACCTTGTAATTAGTGATATCTGCTTTAGGTTTTTAAAAGTCCTTTTGGCTCTGGAATGGAGAATTACGTTTTAGGCGGAGAGATGGAAGCAGAGACTCTGTTTAAGAGGTACAGCTGAGTAGCCTCAGTGAGAGGTCATGGTGGTGTGGACAAAGGTAACAGCAGTTCAGGTAATTACCCACTGGTTGGAAACAAATTCCCCTAAAACTTAGTGACTTAAAACAACAAGCATTTATTGTCTTGCAGTTTCTGAGAGTCGGGAATCCAGGAGCAGTTTAGCTGGGTGATTCTGACTCAGAGACTCTCATAAGGAGGCAAACTGTCTGAAACCTTGACCGGGGCTGGAAGGTCTACTTCCCAGCTCTGGCTAGCTGGCTGCAGAGAGTGCCTTATTTCCCTTCCACTTGTCGTCTCATTCTCTGGAACTGCTCTTTTTCATGTAGCCTCTGCAGCAGAATAACCTGGACTGCTTTAAATAGTGGCTAGACTCTGAAAGTGAGTGAGTAAGAGAGAGCACACCGAAAATGAATGTCATAGTCTCCTTATAACTTAACCTCAGAAGTAAAATAAATACAAATAATTACATGAAAAATGTTTAATACCAATAATCATTAGGAAAATGTAAATGAAAACTGTATTGAGATATCAGTGCATGCCTCTTAGAATGGCTAATTAAACCCAACTGACAACATCAAATGCTGATGGGGATGCAGAAGCAATCAGAACTCTTACACGTTTCTAGTAAGAGAAAACACCAGAAAACATTTGGCTTTGTGTTTTTAAAAAAAAATCAGATTATATGCTTAATTTTGATATGAGGACAATTAATGACAATTAAGGTCATGGTGGGGGAAGGAAAAGCAGAGAGAGGGAAGGAGGGAAGGGGGTGGGGCCTTGGTGTATGCCACACCTTCTGGAGGCAAGACATGATTGCAAGAGGGACTTTACCTAACAAATGCAATCAATGTAACCTGGCTCATTGTACCCTCAATGAATCCCCAACAATAAAAAAAAACAAAAAAATAAAAAATAAATTCAGATTAAACACACTTATAATGTGATCAAGTAATCTCACTCAAGGCATTTATCAAGTAGAAATTAATAATTACATTCACACAATTACGTGTATGCAATATTGTACTCATTTGGAGCTTCAGTACAATGTTGAATAGGAATGGTGAGAGTGGTGGATGTTCTTGTCTTATTTTTGAAGTTTAGGGGAAGACACTCAGGTCTTCAGCATTAGGTTGGATGTTAGCTATAAGGTTTTATCATGTTAAAGAACTGGGCTGCCCCATATACCAAGGGTGGGGGGTTTGAACCCGGCCCCGGCACCTGCAACAAAAAATAGCCAGGTGTTGTGGTGGGCGCCTGTAGTCTCAGCTACTCAGGAGGCTGAGACAAGAGAATCGCCTAAGGCCAGGAGTTGGAGGTTGCTGTGAGCTGTGACGCCAGGGCACTCTACCAAGGGCAACAAAGTGAGACTCTTGTCTCTAATAAAAAAAAAAAAAAAAAAAAAAAAAGAACTACATATCAATTCTTACTTTGCTGAAAGGAAAAAATGTTGAATTTTGTCAAATTTTTTTTGGTCCTTCGTTTGAAATGATCATGTAATTTTCCTTCTTTTGTGTGTTAATCTTCTGAACTATATTGATAGCTTTTAAAATGCTGAATCAGTCTTGTATTTGTGGCATAAACCCTACTTGGTTATTATTAATTATCCTTTTTATATATCACTGGATTTGAACTACCTATATTTTATTGATAATTTTTGTGTCTGTGTTCATGGGAACATTACTCTTTAGTTGTTTTTCTTTTTTTATCTTGTCATGTATTTGTCTAGCTTTAGTGTCAGAGTAATGTTGTTTTGTGAAATGAGTTGAGAAATGTTCCCTCCTATTTAATGGTAGAGTTTGTGCAGAATCAGTATATATTTCTTAAATTTTCAGTTGAATTTGTCATTGAATTGATCTAGGTCTGATTTTTCCTCATTGTTAGTATTGTTAATTTTGACAAAGATTTTGGGCTTTAGAATCAAGTAGCCCCAGATTAATGTCTAATTCTTAATTTTTCCCTATGAGACAGTAGGCAAGTTATTCATTCTCTCTTAGCTTGTTTCCTCATCTATAAAGTGGGTGGTTGTAAAGATTAAATAATAATACACATCATTTGTTCAGTACTCTACTACATATATTTTTATGTATACATATGTAATGTATACATGGCAACTTTCATATACTGTTATCCTTATACTATTTATTTACTTTTATACAGGTACTATATTATTAGAATTGTTATTTTACAGATTAGAGAGTTATTGCGAAGGGAAATTAAGCTCCCCAGGGTTCCTAGGTTACATATAATGAAGCAGGATTTGAATTGAGGCTATCTAGTTACAGAGTTCCTGGCTGTTAAGCCCTCGCTATGCTAACAATAATACCTATCTTTCAGAGTTGCTATGTTTATTAAATGAGGCAATTCATGGAAGAAGCTAAATTTGTGTTTATCTAGGCTCCTGGTTAGTAAATGTGTACTATTATTAATAATGTGAATTTTTATTATTTTCAAGTGAAACTGCCTTGGAATATGTTCAACCTGAAAGGCATTTTAATAGTATATATAAATAATCAAATGCTCCATTGAAGTTCATTACAATAAAATTTCATAACCATTTTCTGCTTTACTTTCCAAAGTGGTATTGTGAACACCAGACCTTATTAGGAAAAGCAGCTTGAATTCTCACCCAGTTTAAGCCTGTCTTTTTGTGAAATTCTGGTAATTAAACTCCTTGAAAGGTGGTGAATCTGTGTGAAGAGGATAGGAAGAATGTCTGTGTTCACCACTTTAACCTAAGTTGAGTGATTTAGAAAAAAAGGAGTTTTGATAAATACAAGCTTGTGCTAACATTAAGTATAGATATTTGGTGTTCTATGATAAAAATCAGAATTCTTTGTTGCTGTATAAATATTTTGAGGTGATTCTGAATATCATATTTACTGTGACTTTGTACAAATAGAGGTCAGTTACTTTCAGGTTCAGGCCTTGACCGTGGTTGCCTTACTCTTCATGGTTTACCTTACTTTTCTTTTGATTCAATGAGGTGATGACTGCCATATGCCAAAATATTAGATTCATTCTAAGTTGAAAGTTACAAAGGTTAACTCAAAAAGTGGAAGCACAAGTTCATTAAGTACTATGTCCTATGTTTCAGCAAGCAAGATATATTATAGGTTTTAAAAAAATGATGTCTCACTATGTCACTTTAATTAAGGCTAGGAGCAAGGAGGATGATTGGCACATGGAGCACCTGGACAGAGGGTAAAAAAAGGAAAGTCTTCCATTGTGATGTGTAACAGTTATTATGTAGAATACCAGTAGCTGAGGAGCAGTGCTAATTGTGAGAAAACATAATAACATATTGCTTTGTTTTGTGAATTGTAGCTGACTTTGGCCTGGCAAAGCAAAAACAAGAAAACAGTAAACTCACATCTGTTGTTGGAACAATCCTGTATTCTTGGTAAGGACAATTATTTTAAGGCTCTCTAATATCATACTTAACTGGTTTGGGCTTTCATTTTTATTCTTGGGTTGCAAAGGAAAAGATTATTTAATAAGTTTTTTTTTTTTTTCAATTTCCTGGGTAATACACACGAATAGAATTGTGGATCATGCCCCATGATCACATTAATGTACACAGCTATCATTTAATAAAAAAAAGAATTGTGGATCATGATGTGTGTTTAAAACAACCATTACAAAAAATAATTTTTTGCTAAGGTAGTTCTACCCCTAATGGGAACTACTTTTTATAAATTATAAATTGAAAAAATTCTTAGTGTATAACAGATGTTCAGTAATATTTGAATGGATCTGAGAATGAACTAGCGAAAGAGCTTCTCAACATGATGTTTGGAATGTTTTGTTACACATATTTATATGTATCTATAATGTTTTTCCTATTTCCTACAAACATTTAAGGGAAAGGATTTTTGTGTCCTGTTATTATCTTAGTACCTGCCCAATAATAGACATTGAATAAGTTTTATTGCATGAGTAAATAAATACTCACATGTGGACTTAGACACATGTTTACAAAGTGAGTTGCTTCTTGGGTAAACAAATGTTTATATTTTGATAAATTGAGACACTTATAACTTCTTTACCATACTTTGAAGTTTCCTTTGCAAGCTATTAATTATTATGAAATGAGACTCTTCTTTTGCAAATCTCACATCATTTGTCTAAATTTGTTGAAATTAGCAAACAGATATGATAGTAGAAAAGCAGACTTCAGGGAAATATTCTGAAAAATGATTCCTCAGGTCAAGCAATCAAGACACTTTCAATTGCTTTTTAAATCCAGCCTATAGTTGCAAAATTGAGTCCTAGAAATAAAATTGAACATAAAATCTCCTTACGGGAGGGTGGAAATTATCTGCAAAATAACAGGTCTGTTTTACAAAGTCTTTTCCTCTGAGAGTGTTCAGAGTACTGTTTTTAGAGGTTGACTTACTTTATTGGAAATTTCTTACATAGCTATTCTTAAAATTAATTTTATGAGAAGTTGTAAAGAGATTGGTGGCCAGGGTAATATGTAGCTTGAAAATTGCAAGTTGATCTTTACACTTAATGTTTTAACAATAAAGTTGACCCAGCCATTACTTGCTCCTAGAATTGTTTTCTTTTGTTTCACTTTGTACTTTTCTAATAAATAATAAGAATATGTTCATAAAAGTGTTGTATAATCATATATTTGTGATTAGATTTCATTGTCAGCAAAATTACAAATCAAAGAAAATATAAACTTAAATTTAGGTTGGTCATACTTAGTAAAATTATATTGTTATTCTTAAGACTGTGAATTAAGTTTAGAATTCTTCATGTGATTGTGTCAGCTTTGTGTGTGTGTGTGTGTGTGTGACAGATAGAGGGAACCTATAGCATATGTAGGAAGAAATCCCAAACATGGTAACTTTTTGATTTATTAGTCCAAAAACAGAATCACATTTTTCTTTAATTTTTAAATTAACTGAAGAATTTATAAAGCTGAGTCTACAAATACAGGCAATCCTTGACTTAGAAACATCCAATTTCTGTACAACTGACAGGGACGGAAGTTATTGTAAGTAATCCTTGAGTTATAAACATCAACTGAGGTACAACTCACACTTGTAAATGGAGGGAATTACAGGTAATAGGTGGTAAACGCACATGTTCTAACTTACATACAAATTCAAATTAAGGACAAACCTATAGAACCTATCTTGTTCACAACCTGGGGATTGCCTATATAGATAAGATGTCATTGCATGTAGGTATAACATGATTATTTTAATAACAGGTATAGTATCTTTTATTACCATTTATCTTTCTTTCAAACCCTTTGTTCTTTTGAATTGCTTAACATTTTTTCTTTCTACCCCCTTTTCTCATCTCTCCTTTCCCCCCGTTGCTAGAAATGCCCCTTGTGTGATGGTTTTACTATGAAATTGAGCTTACAAGCCATCTGTCTTCTTTTTTGATGTCGTCAACTGAGTATGGAGCTAAAAGGACTCAATCCTAAATTTGTATTGTTACTTTCTTAGTTTGGGATTCTCCAAAAGCAGACACTGAGTGCATGTTTATTTGGGAGCTGATCTTAGGAAATACTGGGAGAAGAGTAAGGAAGTGGGACAGGGAAGAGAAAGCAGCCCACATTCATAACCTTGCTCATAGAGCCTTACCTGGGATACAGTGTAGATATTTTAGAGTGACTCTAAATGCTGGATGAGAGGGTAGAGCATATTTTTTTCAATGACATGTGGGAGCCCTTTGCACTTGACTGAGGGCTGCTCTGGGGGGAGGAGGGGTGATGCCAGGTGCTTCTGGCCTGCCTGGGCTTGGGCTGGAAAAAGGCCCTCGGACAGAGAGTAGCAGGGCATTGCTTGAAGTATGTGCCGTAGACACGCAGGACACGTGAGTAGAACTGGCCAGAGACCTGCCATTCTATAATGTTCTGTAATTCTATAACTTTTCCGTAGTCCTTTGGCGCTTCTCTGAGCCTGCAAGTGTGGATCCGAGGTGCCTTCCCTCCAGGGTTCCCAGGGTTTGATGTCCTCATGTCATTTTGCCCTTTCCTTTGTTTTTATGTCCTCAGAAATTTATTTATTTATTTATTTATTTATTATTTTTTTTTTTGAAGTGAACATAATCTCAAGATTTTATTGTCTTCATGATAAAACAAAAGATGATCAGAACTGTATCACTTGACCCTTTCTCTTCTTATCTCCTCCCAGTTCAAAATGCTTGCATCTCTTAATAGCTA
>CAUYPK010151667.1:0-11826 GCA_963574355.1 Loris lydekkerianus
TTTGCCAAGTTTGGATTTTGTTATGCTGCTTCTGAGGAAGGACCTCTGAGGAGTGATCTCTGAGCACGTAGTCAAACTTGTTCGCCACCCCTGCCTATAGCCTTGAGCCTTTCAGATACCAGCAACAGCCTTTTGTTTCTGTTCCAAACCTCCTGGGCCTTGATTTCTAAAACAATCTTGCTCTTTCTTGTTCTGCTCTGTAACTTCTTGCCACAGAATCTCCAGTAAATTCTGGCACATTTTGCTCAAAATTACACCTGAGACTTGTTTTTAACTAACACCTTTCCTTCTTTATGAGATAATATGAAGACAGATATCTCTAATGAGTCATCTTGCTTCCTATCATGCATTATATTGAAATGGCATGTAACTACACTACTATGTCAAAATTTAAAACACAATTCCAAAAGTTGGGGCTTCTAAACTATGATCAAGCTATTCCCTTTTAGGAACATTTTCTATTTGTTTAAACAGTGTTTTATATTTACTGTGTGTGTGCACATTTTGTAGATGTTTATGCATATCTCACATATTTTGTTAGATTTATTTTTAAGTATGTGATTAATTTTGATAGCATCATTATTTTACATATTTTTCTTGATTTTGTGGCTCTTCTTATTTTTTGCTTCTTGTGCTTTACTTTTTTTTAAATTGTGACTTTTTTATTAAATCATAGCTGTGTACATTAATGAATTTATGGGTACAATGTGCTGGTTTTATACACAATTTGAAATACTTACATTAAACTGGTTAACATAACCATCACCACACTTTCTTAAATATTGTGTTAAGACATTTATACTTTACACTTATTAGATTTGACATGTACCCTTGCAAAATGCACAATAGGTCTGACCAATTACCATCCCTCCACTCATAATTCCCCTTTCCCTCTCCTCCTTCTTCCCCTTTATCTAGCTTATAGATTTCATATGAAAGTGTGGGTGCTTAAATATTGGTTTCATAGTAGAGCTGAGTACATTGGACACTTTTTATTACATTCTTGAGATACTTTGCTAAGAAGAATATGTTCCAGCTCCATCCATATAAACATAAAAGAGGTAAAGTCTCCATCTTTTTTAAGGCTGCATAATATTCCATGGTGTACATATACCACAATTTATTTATTTATTTTTAATAAATCATAAATACATAGACATGTATACATTAATGCATTTATGGAGTATAATGTGCTGATTTCATATAGAATTAGGAATGCTTACATCATACTGGTTAATATATACCTCATCTCATTTACTTAATTGTTGTGTTAAGACATTTATACTCTATACTAATAGATCTGACAGGTACCCTTGCATTATGCACCATAGGTGTGATCCCACCATTCACCCTCCCTTGATCTGACCTACACTGTCCCCTCCCAGTCTCCCCTCCTCCCTTCTTCATCCAGGGCCATAGTTGTGATCTATTCTTTATATGAAAGTGTGAGTGATTGTAAATTGGTTTCATAATAGCACTGAGTACATTGGATATTTTTTCTTCCAGTCTTGAGATACTTTACTAAGTAGGATATGTTCCACTTTTATGTTTATGTAAACATAAAAGAGGTAAATTCTCCATCTTTTTTCAAGGATGCATAATATTCCATGGTATACATATACCACAATTTATTAATCCATTCATGGGTCAATGGGCACTGGGGCTTCTTCCATGACTTGACTATTATGAATTGAGCTGCAATGAACAATCTGGTGGAAATATCTTTGTTGCCAAGTGATTTTTGGTCTTGTGGATATAAAACTGTAGAGAAATTGCAGGATCAAACAGAAAGTCTACTTTTAGATCCTTGAGTATTCTCCATACTTCTTTCCAAAAGGGGCGTATTGGCTTGCACTGCCACCAGCAGTGTAGAAGTGTTCCGTTTTCTCCACATTTATACCAACATCTGTAGTTTGGAGATTTTGTTATGTGATTCACTCTTATGGGAGTTAGATGGTATCTCAAAGTGGTTTTGATTTGCATTTCTTTGATGATTAAAGATGATAAGCTTTTTTTTTTCATGTGCCTATAGGCCATGCACCTATCATCTTCAGAGAAGCTTCTATTCAAGTCTCTTGCCCACAATGAAATGGGATTACTTGTTCTTTTCTTATTAATAAGTTTGAGTTCTGGATTAAGTTGGATTCTGGTTATCAAACCCCTGTAAGAAGCATAACCTGCAAATAACCTCTCCCATTCTGAGGGCTTTCTGCTTGCTTTAATTACTGTGTTCTTGGCAGTGCAGAAACTTTTTTGTTTGATCAGATTCCGGTAATGTATTTTGGTGTTGCTTCAATTGCCCAGGGATTTCCTCCTCAAAAAGTATTCTCCCAGGCCAATTTCTTCAAGTGTTTCTCCTGCACTCTATCTAAGAATCTTTATAGTTTCATGTCTTATGTCTAAATCTTTTATCCAGTGAGAGTCAATTTTTGTTAGTGGTGAATGGTGTGGATCCAGTTTCAGTCTTTTACAAATTTTCAATCTTCCAGCACTATTTGTTAAATAGGGAATCTTTCCCAAAATTTATATTTTTGATAGGCTTATAAAAGATCAAATGGTGATAAGTGTCTGGGTTCATTTCTTGGTTCTCAATTCTGTTCCATACATCTACCTCTCTGTTTTTTGTGCCAATACCATGCTGTTTTTTATCACTATAGATTCATAGTATAGTTTGGTAGCATTATTTCCCCTGATTTTTTTTTTCCCTGAGGAATGTCGTGGCTATTTGAGTTTTTTTCTGGTTCCATATAAAACAAAGTACATTTTTTCCAGAACTTTAAAAAATGATGGAGGTGCTTTAATAGGGATTGCATTACATTTTTACATTGCTCTGGGTAATATGGGCATTTTAACAAGGTTGATTCTTCCTAGCCATGAGCATGGTATGCTTTTCCATTTGTTACATCTTCAGCTATTTCTTTTCTCAAAGTTTCATCATTCTTTTACAGAGATCTTTCATGTATTTTGTTAGGTAAATTCCCAAATGTTTCATCTTCTTTGGCACAACTGTAAAGGGAATAGACTTTACTTTTTTTTTTTTTTTTTGCTTGACTATTATTGGTATATATAAAAGCTACTGATTTGTGAATATTGATTTTGTATCCTGTGATGCTACTGTATTCCTTGATTACTTCTAAGAGTTTTGTGGTTGAGTCCCTGGGGTTTTTCAGGTATAACATAATATCTCTATGAAGAGCAAAAGTTTGATCTCCTCTGACCCTTTTTGCATACCTCTGATTGCCTTCTCTTGCCTAATTGTGATGGCTAAGGCTTCCATTACAATGGTAAAAAGCAGGGGACACAATGGGCAACCTTGCCTGGTTCCTGATCTTACAAGAAATGTTTTCAATTTTACTCCATACAATATGATATTGGCTGTGGGTTTGCTGTATATGGCCTCTATTGGGTTAAGAAAAGTCCCTTCTATACCTATTTTCTTAAGTGTTCTGATCATGAAAGGATTTTGGATATTGTCAAAAGCTTTTTTTTTTGCTTCTATTGAGAGAATTGTATGGTATTTGTTTTTTAGTTTGTTTATGTGATACATTATATTTATAGATTTACATATATGAATCAACCTTGACACCCTGGGATAAAACTCACTTGGTCATGTTGTATAATTTATTTGATTTGTTGCTGGTTTCTGTTTGCTAGGATCTTATTGAATATTTTTGCATCTATGTTTATTAAACATATTGGTCCATAGTTTTCTTTTCTTGTTGGATCTTTTCCTGGTTTGGGGATTAGGGTAATATCTGCTTCATAGTTTTCAATGTTTAGGAAAAGGTTAAGTAATATGGGTACTACTTTCTCTTTAAAGGTTTAGTAGAATTTTTTTTTTTTTTTTTTTTTGAGATTTTGTATAGCTAATTCTATTTCAGTACTTGATATAGGTGTGTTCAGCATTTTCAATTCTTTCTGATTAAGTCTAGGAAGTTGGTGTACTTCCAAGTATTGGTCAATTTCTTTCAGATATTCATATATATGAATATATATGAAAGATATATATGAATATCTGAAAGAAATTACAAAGTTTTTTGTAGTATTCTTAAGGATTTTTTAAATTTTTGAGGTGTCTGTTATTTCACCTTTGTCATTTCTGATTGATGACACTAGGACTTAATTTTCTATTTTTGGTTAGGTTGACCAAAGACTTATCAATTTTGTTGAATTTTTCAAACAGCCAAATTTTTGATTTATTGATCTTTTGAACAATTTTTTTTATTTCATTTAATTCTGCTATAATTTTAGTTATTTCTTTTTTATGCTTGGTTTGGGGTTAAAATATTATTCCTTTTCCAGTTGCTTAAGATGTCCCATTAAGTTATTGATTTTCTCTCTTTCCATTCACTTAAGAAAGGCTTACAACACTATAAATTTCCCTTTTACAACTGCCTTTGGAGTATCTCACAGGTTCTGATAATTCGTGTCTTTATTATTGTTTTGTTCCAAAAATTTGGCAAGTTCCTTCTTAATCTCATCTATGACCCAGCTCTCATTCGTCATAAAGTTATTTAGTTTCCATGTCTTTGTATGAGTATGCAGATACCTGTTATTGGTGAGTTCAACTTTTATTGCTGATGATCTGAAAAAAAATACAAGGAATAATTTCTATACTTTTAAATTTGCTGAGGTTAGACTTGTGACCTAAGATATGATCAATTTTGATGGATGTTCCATGGGTTGATGAGAAGAATGTGTATTCAATTTTGATAGGATGAAATATTTGTAGATATGTGTTAAATTCAATTGTTGTATGGTGAAGTTTAAGTCCAAAATTTCTTTGCTTAGTTTCTTATTGGAGGCACTATCCTACAGTGCCAACAGGTTGTTAAAATCTCCAACTATTATGGTGCTGGAAGATATTAAATTGCTCATGTTTGTTAGCATCTCCCTTACAAATTGAGGCACATTCTGGTTGGACACATAAATGTTAATAATTGACATCTCATCATGTTGTGTGTTTGCCTTAACAAATATGAAGTGACCATCCTTGTCTTTCCTTACTTTTGTTGGTTTAAAGCCTAGTGTATCTCCAAATAAAATTGCCACCCTTGCTTTTTTCTGATTTCCATTTGCCTGTATTACAGATGCCCATCCCTTCACCCTGAGTCTATATTTATCCTTTAAGGTACGATGAGATGCTTTTATGCAGCATATTTCTGGCCTGAGTTTTTGTATTCAGTCAGCCAACCTGTGCCTCTTAAGGGGACAGTTTAAACCATTCACATTAAATGAGAGTATTGATAATCCTGGTAGTATTTTGGGTGTCAAGTTTTTCAAAAGTCCAATGGACATTTTGAATCTTTGCACCATATGGACATCGGGTTTTGGTCAAGAATTTCAGAGTGAGTTTACTTTGGTGGTCATTGTGGAGGATGGGTCTGAGGATATCATGAAGAGCTGGTTTGGTTATGGCAAATTTCTTCAATATGTGTATGTCATTAAAGTATTTAACTTCTTCATTATAAACGAAGATCATTTTAGCTGGATACAGGATCCTAGGCTGAAAGTTGTTTTGTTTTAGAAGACTGAAGGTTGATGACCATCCTCTTCTGGATTGAAAAGTTTCAGCAGAGATTTCTGCAATCATTCTAATATTTTTCCCCTTGTAGGTTATGATTTTCTTGTGTCTGGCTGCTTTCAAGATTTTGTCCTTTATATTAACTTTGGCAAAGTTAATTACAATGTGTCTGGAAGATGCTTTATTTGGGTTGAGTCACGCTGGGGTTCTGACACTGTCTGCTAATTGAATTTCAGTATCTCTTGCCATGCTTGCGAACTTCTCCTTAATTATCTCTTGGAGTAGAGTATCTGTGCCTTTTGGACTCTCCTCTTGTCTTTCAGGGATTCCTATGGGGCTAATATTTGTTCTTTTGGAGTGGTCCCACAATTCTCTCAGGGAATGAACCAGTTTTGCTCTCCACTTCTCTTTCTCTTTCAGTGTTTGGTAGTGTTCAAAAGCTTTGTCTTCAATGTCAGAGATCCTTCCTTCTGCCTGCTCTGTTCTGTTACTTAGGGATTCTACTGTATTTCTCAGATCTTTGAGGATTTTAAGTTCTTGTCTCAATGTGTCAAAATCTTTGGTGATTTTGTCTTTGAATTCATTGAATTCTTGAGACAACTTTTGAAATGGTTCCTGAATTTCTAATTCCATCTTTACCTCCATTATGTTAATCTTATTTGAAATCCAAATTCTGAATATGATTTCTGATATCTCAGCCATTTGTTTATAAATGGGATCTTCTGTTGTGTCTTCTTTGTCATACCTTGGAGGAGTTGATCTACTCTGATTATTCATATTGTCAGAGTTTTTCCACTGATTTTACCCATGATTATTTTTCACTGTTTGGCTAGAGAAGCTGGCAAGGTGAAATTGAATTGTGGGCTTCTAGAGTTGTAATTAGCCAGCCCTTTACCAGAGAACTTGGACTGCTGATTGTGCCTTTTCCCTTAGAGCTTTACAAAGGTCCCATTCAGAACTACTCGCTGAAACTCTGAGCAGGGAGTAGTTCTTCCCAACTCTGGGCACCTGCTTGGTATTGTGGGGCTAGATGGCGCTAACCGGTATTCAGCTAGTCTCTGTCCAATCCTAGTGAATCAGTGGCTTTGAGTTGAAATCTCAGCTGTGGAGATATACAAGCAATTAAGACACCTCGCCTCATCAAAGGTGACAACCCGAAGAGAAGAATCCCACATTCCCACAACAACACAATCAGAATACAATCTTGTTTGGTCCCTGGATATCGGCCCAAGTCAAGAGTTCCATACCAATTGTGCAGGTGTACACAAACACTGATCTGGTGGGAGAGTTCAAAAGGTCTTCAGCATTTGGGGAGGACAGTCCACTGGCAGCTCAATTTGACTCCATTTGGAAGGACTGTGCCATTACCATCAGGGGTAGCTCTGCCACTCTTGGGGGTGAGCCCATCAGTCTGGGGCACTGCTGTGTGCAGGGCGCAGGAGCTGGGAGGTGCTGGAGTGCATTGCCACCAGCCCCAAGGGTCATAGGAGCTGGGCCAGAAACCAGAGGGTGGATTTGCCAGCCTTGGGGGCCTCAGGGGTTACAGAAGCTGGGCAGAAGTCACCAGCTGAGGACTGCAGGTCTCAGGGGCAGATGGGGAGCTGGAGAAAGAGTAGCTGTCCATGGGCTTTATAGGTCGCAGGAACCAAGCAGGAGTCACTAGATGTGGGCCATGTGTTGTAGGAGCTGGCCCTGGGAACCAGGTGGGAGTTGCTTGGAGTGGGCCCCAGGTTTCAGGAGCCAGACATGAAGCCGGAAGGTTGAGTCACCTGCTATGGTCCTTACAAGTCACAGGGGCTGGGTGAGAGTCATGGGCTTGGCCCACTGTTGGGAGTCTGCGGCCACCAGGTGGGAGTGATGGGTGGCAGCCACAGGTCTCAGGAGATGAAGGGTGGAGTTGCTGGCTGTGGGCCACATGGGTCACAGGAGCTGGCTGGGAGTTGGTGGCTGCGGGGCACAGGTGGCAGGACCCTGGTGGGACTCTCAGACTACAGGTCGCGTGTGGCAGGGAGTGGGCAGGGTTCTCTGGCTACCAGCTGCTGGTCTCAGGAGCTGGGTGAGAGTCATTGTCCATGTGTATACCACAATGTTTTAATCCATTTGTGAGTTGATGGGCACTTGGGCTTCTTCTATCACTTAGCAATTATAAATTGGGCTGCAATAAACATTCTGGTTTAAATATCTTTGTTATAAAGTGATTTTTGGTCTTTTGGATTTGTACCTAGTAGAGGAATTGCAGGATCAAATTGCAGGTCTATTTTCAGATCCCTAAGTGATCTTCAAAATTCTTTCCAAAAGGAACATATTAGTTTGCATTCCTACCAGCAGTGCAGAGGTGTTCCCTTTTCTCCAGATCCACACCAACATCTATAGTTTTGGAATTTTGTGATAACTTTTAAATTTATTTTTCTTATCTGTTTCAATTTGACATATTGTTTTAATTTATATATCATAAGTGGTGACTATTGTACATGTAGTTCAAATTTTACAAATTGTCAAGCTATTTTTATTCAGGTTGACTTTTCTAATTTTATCTTAATATATAGTCAACATACAATGTAACCAACTTCTACAGCTTATATTATTTAATGTGTACAATCTCTCAAAAAGAGATTTTTTAAAAATAAACCAGAAAAAAATAAAGACAGTTCCAGATAAGAGAGATGAGGATTATTACAAGCTAAACATTTTTGTCATGAAAGAGTGAATATTTTGACCAGGCATGGTGGCTTACACCTGTAATCCTAACTCTCTGGCAGGCCAAGGTGGATGGATTGCTTAAGCTCAGGAGTTCAAGACCAACCTGAGGAGGAGTGAGAGCCTGTCTCTACAAAAAAGTAGAAAAATCAGCAGGGTATTGTTGTGGGTACCTGTAGTCCCATCTACTTCTGAAGGGGAGGCAGGAGGATCACTTCATCCCAACAGTTTAAGATTGCTGGCAACTATGATGCCCTGGCCCTCTTGCCTGGCCAACAAAATGAGACTGTCTCACAAAAAAAAAACAAAAAAGGATAGAAGGGCAGCATCTGTGGCTCAAAGGAGTAGGATGACAGACCCATATACCGGAGGTGGTGAGTTCAAACCCAGCGCAGGCCAAAAACTGCAAAAAAAAAAAAAAAAAAAAGAAAGAAAGAAAGAAAAAGAAAAGAAAGAAAGAGAGAGGAAGGAAGAAAATTCTGAGCATCATATTTCATGTTACAACAAGAGGATGAGGGACTCAAACAGAAAATCACACATCATATCAGAAAAATCATGGTGTCTGGAATTTACTTGGATTCATAATCTAAAATTATCAAGAAAGTATTTTTTAATAAGGCCTTTAGCTTGGTTTATCAAAGTGGCCAAGAACCCTTTGAAGACATACCTTTATGACATTTCTTTTCCTCCAATTTTTGGAGGTCCCAGAGAATGGGACAGAACATAGAGGTTCATTCTATATCAGTGGCAAGACCTTTTACTTAATGACATGCAGAATGGATGCATATTAACATCTGAAATCCATGAAAGTCACTGATAAAGGTTATGTGTGTGATGATCCGGTGTCCTAAAGGCTCACAATTCTATTTTCACAGAATAAAAAAAGTATCATAGAAGTATTAGTAGGAAAAAGGTTTCAAATTTTACTTCTATCTCATATTTAACCAGATTCGTGGTGGCATGAAAACTTGACACAGAGAGAGAAAGATAGAAATGAGGCAACCTATCTTATTGTTGGACTGGATCCATAAACTTGATTATATAAAACAAAACACCAGCTTAGTGAAATTATATTTGGGCATTTATAAACATATTACAATATATTTTTAAATGCTTGTCATATTAAACTAATATTATGGTCCATCTAATAAGTATGCTATCTCTGGTATAAATTTCAAGAGATATTCTCTAAGAAAAGAATTCCAGGGATGTTCTATTCCTTTATGCTTGATATAATAAGATAATGCAAATTCCTTTATTTGTGTTAATGTAGGAGTTTTTTAATTTTCAAAGCCATTTAACACAAGATCTTAATTTAATGGAATGATTACTGTTTTGAAAACTGGAAGAAAAAAATTGAAGCCCAACTCTCATCACTTGCAATTGGGTAATTAATTGTGTCCGAGCAAAACTTTTATCATTTAAAAAATATGAATAATTCAACATTTTTCATAGTTTCAATGTATATAAGTATGTCCCTCCAAAAGCTTATAAAATGAGATGGATGATAAATATTTTCTGCTCGATTCTACAAACAGAAAATTGGAAGATGCCTGACACTTGTTTTTGTGGTTGTATTTGTTCACCCACTCCAGTGGAGAAAAAGTGAAGGCACATCTTTCTTAGAGAAAAAATCTTATCACTCACATTCTTAGCAATGTGAGGAGTAGAAATTCAAGAAAGAGAGGAAGGAATCAGCAAAGGATTGCATGGTTTTCAGCAGAAGAAATGAGAAAGGTAGAAGGAGAAAGACCATTTTATACCGTGAGACATGCAAGAGGAAGCATGGACTTCATTCTGGAGATTGCTTCAAGAAGTATCCCACTCAAAAAATTTATAAACAAAGATAAACAAAACACTTTATTTTACATAAATGTAAAAAGACAATAAAATCAGGCAAGTTCATATTTATGTTTTTCTCTTTTAAAATATAGGGTAATTACAAGTTATCCACCAATTTCTTTCCTGCATGAAATGAATAAGGGCTAGAGAGTATTTGGGTAGCAGAATAATTGGATTGGAAAGGGACAATGGTGAAGAAATCTAGACCTGAAGAAGGAAAGAAAGTCCCCAAAGATTATCTGTGTGACTGGGTAAAGTATCGAGTGTTTTCAGGTCATAATATTATCATCACCATTTTATCAAAGCAAATGTAAGACAATAACACATATTCAACTTGTCTCCTAGACTGGCAAAAAGGAACCCAGATACGAGTAGGTTATTTGTACTGTTCAGAGTTGAATTTACTCAAACTATAACCTGCTAACAGTTCACCAGCATGTAAGAAGCTTCATAACTCAGGAAAAAAATTCACATAATGTGCTAATTTATTTACTTTTAAGTGAATACACACAAATGACAAAATAACAGGCAATAATAGCAAGAAATAGACTCATGCCTACATAAATAGTACAATTTTCCTGATGAAAGACTGTTTTACTTTCTCTTCATTCTTCAGACCTCTAATCTACTTCTTCTACCACTATGTTCCTCTTGCCACATTTCAGCTGGTGACTAATTATGATATTGCAATGAGGAAATGTAAACAGTCAATAATTCCATATATTATTTCCATAAACACAAATAATCTCCTGTATCTATTCACATACACTATTGTTCATGCTGTTAAACTGAGGAATGTTCTGGTTACCAGTGAAATTATTAAAAAATCTGGGCATTTGAAGGTTTAAATCTTAACCTCAGACCTTACATATGGTATCAATAAACACTTTCTCTCCATTGAAACATTTACTTTAATTTATAAATACACTTAGCATATCCTGTATTAAAAAATTAAAACAACTCAGTCTCTACTAAAAAGTGCCTCATTTATCCATTTCTTTTTCTTGACAAAGAATGTTTTATAAGAAAAATCTCTACTTCTTGCCAGGTTCAGTGGCTCACACCTGTAATACCAGCACTGTGGGAGAATGAGGCAGGAGAATTGCTTGAGCTCAGGAGTTCAAGGCTTGTCTGAGCGAGAGTGAAACCCCCACTCATGAAAAAAATTGAAAAACCAAGCTGGGCACCATGGCAAGCACCTGTAATCTCAGTGGCTTCAGAGACTGAAGCAGCAGGATTCCCACAGCCTGAATCTGAGTTTTTAGTGAGCTGCAACACCATGGTACTCTGCTCATGGCACAGGGTAGAACTCTGTCTCAACAAAAATAAAATAAATAAATAAAATAAAAAAGAAGAAGAAGAGATGAGATCCACTTCTCATCTCCCTTCTTTTTATCACACTCCATAGGGATTTCATTTTTGTCATTCTTTGAAATGATTACCAAATCACTAGGTTGAAAAATCCCATGGTCACTTAAATCCTCTCTTTTGTCAGTTTCTTAGAAGCTTTCAAAACATTTGATGACCCATTGTGATCCTAGGTTAGAAAGAGAAAAATCTCCTGATTTCCCTTCTATGTCACTTACTATTTTTTTTTGTTTGTTTTAAAATTTTATTTTATTATTTTTTTTAATTAAATCATAGCTATGTACATTGGTATGATCATGGGGCATCATACACTAGTTTCACAGACCAGTTGACACATTTATATCACACTGGTTAACATAGCCTTCCTGGCAATTTCACAGTTATTGTGTTGAGAC
>CAUYPK010151670.1:0-67386 GCA_963574355.1 Loris lydekkerianus
ATTAAAGATGATGAGCATTTTTTTCATATGTCTGTAGGCCATGCACCTGTCTTCTTCAAAGAAGTTCTTCTTCAACTTTTTGGAATAATTTCTGCATTATGGGAATAAGTTCTTCCTTTAAATTGTGATAGAATTCTGGTGTGAAGCCATCTGGACAAAAGCATTTTTTTGTTGTTGTTGGAAGCTATTATGTTGGAAGTTATTATTTCTTTAATGATTAAAGATGATGAGCATTTTTTCATATGTCTGTAGGCAATGCGCCTGTCTTCTTCAGAGAAGTTTATCTTCAAGTCCCTTGCCCAGCCTGAGATGGGATCACTTTTCTGTCTACAATCACTTTCCCTCTCTGAGGTGTTTCTCTAAAGTGATGGCTCTCAAGAGGAAGCAATTTTGCACCCTCTCAAATACTTGGCAATGTCTGAGACATTTTTGGTCACAGCTAGAGGGGAGGATGATACTGGCATGTAGTGGGTAGAGGCCACAGATGCTGCTGTATATCCTATGATTCATAGGACGAAGCCTCATGACAAAGATATTACTTTGCTCAAAATGTCAGCAGTATTATCAACCTCTGCACTATTGGACTTAACACAGTAGGTGAGTCCTGAAAAGAAAAATAAAACCTTATGCAAAACTCACCGTATTTACTGGTGTATGGAAACACCATACCAGAACATGCTCAATATAATCACATGTAAGAAGAAAAGTATTCACTATGGTGTACATAATTCTTTATTTGAAGACAAAAGGTAGGTACCTCTTTATATAATTGTGTTGTAATGGATAGTATGATTTATCTTCTAGTTAAGTAATATCACCTCAATGCTAGGTAAATAGATCTTTTTTTTTTTCCCCCCCCCCTTTGATTTGTATGTTTTATTTTCAGGTTTTTCGAAAAGGACAGAAAAACACCCAGGAGTAAATGATCTGTGCTTTAAAGACTAACAAATGGTGCCTGTCACTAAAATAGTAGGTTTATTTAGTAAATATTTACTGAATGAATAAATAAAATTTTATTGACTATTCTTGGCTTGGATTCATTTATTTCTGCTCACTTCAATGGGGAGGATTTTTAAAAATGTAGTTTCCAGTCTACCTGTGGTAATTTAAATATTCTTCTCTCATTAAATATATGGAAAGATGAAACAGAAAACTTTATAAGGACTTGCATGTCCTAATGAAAATTCCATCATTATATTTTTGTGATCAGCTAGTTTGTCAGATGTTCTCTTATATAAATTTTTAATTGGAATTTACTTTGTTATGCTTGAATAAAAAATGTATCTATCTTGCCCTACATAAAACAAAACATCCTTCTTTTATGAAAAATATAACTTTGCAAGAACACACAAGGAAACTTTATACCAGGTGAATTATTTTTATTTATTAATTTTTAATGTATTTTAAATATTCATCTGAGCTCTTAGCTAAGGTTTAAATCTACCACATCTAAATCTGCTAAATAATACTGAAGAAAAATATCCCTTGCTTCATTCCAGTGTATGTTGGATTTGATTTTTTCCTTTGATTATCTAAGGAGGTAATTAGCATATAAATAGTGCGATCAAATTCTCTTGTGCAGTATCTGATTCTTTTTTTCATTTGGGAAGCATCACTAATCTTTTGGGGGGATAAAAATTTTAAAATAAGAAATAAGAAAAAATATAGAAAAAATAACACTCATAAATATTTTTTCTCCTTTTTTTCATCCAGAAACTTTAGATACTTAGGTTAAATAGAAAGCGAAAAGGTCTTAAAGAGGAGCCCCTAACATTTTACAGAATGTTTGAATTTGGGCACATACTTTAGTTTGTCATTGTTCTTTTGCATGTTAGCACAATTCAACAAACATTCATTGAATGTCTATGACATCCCAGGTCCTGAGTATTCAATAGAATGTTTACCAACATGTACTAGTTGCTGATTTTTGCATTTTATGTACTTTTTAAAGCAGTATACATATTCTATATACTTCTCAACTTTTCAGTTATGTATTACCTTCCCACGAAGGAAGATGAAGATTTAGCTACCCGACCCTGCCCCCTTCACCCATACTCGTGTTTTCCCTATATTGTATTAGACCCTAACATATTATTTATCATTTTATCATTATCATACCTCATTTTGGCTAAGCAGTAGTTGGTGATATCATTAACGTGACTAGGTAAACCTATTCACAGCTCAGCCATGTAGTGTTTATTATGATTACTTGTATGTAGGTAGCTTTTTGTTTTTTCGGCAATTAAGAATTGCCTTGTTTTATCTTTTGCTCTTTAGTTTCCTATGTTTGCTGATAATTTAGTTCTATAGTCTCCACAAGAGAATACTGTGTTTCTTCATTCAGAATATTCAAATACTTCACGTATGCATGAAGTTTCTTCTTCTTGGAGACATTTCTCCCAAAGCATTTTGACGTTCAATCTGGACTAGTGTCCTTTGGGCCTTTCAAATAGCCATCATTTTAATCTTCCTTCACCATCATTCTAGTAAATCCTCCCTTTTATGTTGGATCCTCTGTTCTGAGATGTGTTTCTCTTTCTTGATTTGTTCCTTTATTTTGGTGGAGCAAATCTAATAACTTTCTGGAAAAGAGTGAATGGGAGTTTAATTTTTTGAGGCCTCACAGATATGAAAATCTTATTTTTCTCTGACATTTAATTTGACAGGTTGGCTAAGTATAGAATCATCATTTGGAAATCATTTACCCTGAGAATTTTGCTGTCTCTCCTAATGCCAAGTCTTCTTGTTCTTGGTGTTAATGTTGAGAAATCAGATGTTATTCTGATTCTTCTTGAATGTTTGCTTTTCTTTTCTGAAAATTTTTGGGATTTCTTGCTTCCTCTTAGTGCTCTCAATTTTCACAATAATATTTCTTGGTGTATGTCTGCTTTTAAGGGTTTCCTGTGTATACATCCCTTCAATCTGGAAATTTTCTGTGTACATTTCAATCTGGTCCTTGAGTTTGGGGAAATTTTCTTGAATTGTTTTTTTATTTCGTTACTTTTTTAACTTTTATTTTGTCCATAATATTTGGTTTTTGAACCTCTTACTAATCTTCTAATTTTGTCCCCTTGTATTTTCTATCTCTTTGTCTTTTTGTTCTACTTTTTTGGGAGATATCTTCCATTTTATCTTGCTGCAATTGCATTTTTTATTTTGTATGTTAACTTCCAGAAGCTCCTTTTTGAGGTTCGAATGTTCTTTTTTCTAGCATTCTGCTCTTGTTTCATAACTGAAATATCATCTTAAAATCTCTCTAACAATATTGGTAATTTCTATTAAATTTTGCTTCTTCCTGCTTTGTTTCCTTCAGACTTCTGTTTTATGTCTTATAGGTTTGCTTCAATTTTCTGGACATGATTTGCTCTCCGTCTCACACATATTTGAGAGGGAGTACTAAAAAGCTGATCAGAAACTCTTAGTATGAAGTAGGAATTTGCAGCTATAAGTTGGGTGACTTGGCTGAGCAGTTGAGTTTGGGAACCAAGGTCACCTCTAGGGGGAGGGACACAATTACAAGAGGGACTTTACCTAACAAATGCAATCAGTGTAACCTAAGTCTTTGTTCCCTCAATGAACCCCAAACAATAAAAAAAAAAAAAGATATCTTTAGGTCTTTTGTTCTCATCAGATTTCTTTCAAAAGAATCTGATTTCTTTCTGAATAAAGAAGATGGAGATATGGAGATCTCCCCATAGAATATATTAATCTTTGCTTAAGCTCCTGTTTTCATTGTAGAATTCATGTCCACTGTGTTTATAGTCCCTAATTCAGAGACCCGCTGTTTCACTCTCCAAAGAATAAGTATCTGAACCTATGGTAGAATGAGGCAAGGTCAGAACTAAGAAGTTGGAGGACATGCAGTTGTTTTCCAGAAAACTTTTATTGGATCCTACTTAATTTAGCCCCCTTTCATCCCTAGTTCCAGATGTGCATGGAGCTAATAACTCCTAAACCTTTTAGGGGTGCTTGGGTACACATCTTTATTCTGGGCTTCTTTCAGAACTTCCATAAAATTTGGCTTTTTGTTAGCTTCTAAGATATCATTGTTGATTTTCTCCTCTTCCATTCTTTTTGTTGTTGTGGGTCAAAAATCCTTTTAGTGTTGTTTCAGTGGAGTTTTGGGAGATAGCCAAAGTAAATGGATGTGTTTAATCCATCATCTTTAGCTGGAAGTCCTTTATATCCGTGTCTCTCCATCACATGGTACTAATTAAATACACAGTTGATTGTAAGTGATTGGATAGAGCATCTAAAACAGCAACAGTTGTACTATGCTAATAAATATTGGTATCTACTTTTCAATTTTTAAAAAGCTTTGATTTCAAGAGAAATGTTTTAGGTTGAGACAGGCTTACTAAGGCACATCCTGTATAAGGTCATCTGGTCATCAGGGACTGGACAAATGGGAATGCAACTCAGAAGGTTGCTGCTGCTTTTTATGTCTTTCTTATTTCTTCCCACCAGGTAAAGTCCCATATGTCTTCTGACCTAATTCAGGCCTTGCTGGATTAATTTAATGTTTATAGTATGGGATATTGGGGGGGGGGGGGACATGCTTGATGTTAAGTTGATTATTGCTCTGCTACTTTTTCTGTTACTATAATGATAATCTTTTATATTTATCATAGGACTTATTTATTATAATCTGGAGTCTAATCAACTTTACTTCCCATATATAATACATAGTTAGGATTGAGACACTACCTTTTATAACATTTGGGAACATTGCGTCTTTTCCATTTAGTAGATGCTTGGAAACTACCTGAATTTTGGTCCAAATAGAATGGAATACTTTCCTCCATTATAATCACAGCTAGAGTACTTGATTTGACCCTACCATGAGCTATCTTACTTATGATTCACTGACTGTTAAGCATTATGCACTATTACACACTATACATAATACACAAGTATCTTAGAAGGTATTAAGAATTGAAAGTCATCTGTGACTGTGTTTCTTTGTTTCAACACGTTAAACCCTTGACATAGATGACTAATGCTAAACCAATTTGAAACACATTTTAAAAATATATCCTTATGTCTTTTTCTCCTTTAGTCCCATTATAGCAGCTTCCAATTTGAGTTATCTCCTCATGGCAAGCAGATCATTGGATTGCTGCTCTTACATTTTTTTCTTTTGGCTGGCTGTTAATGACATGACAGAATGCTTTTCATTTTTGGCTGTACGTTTTTGTTCTCTTTTTTTTTTTTTAAAGTTAAGATTGATATGAGGATACAAATGTTTAGGTTACATTGTATTCATTTTTAAGGTAAAGTTCAAGGTGCAATTGAGCCCTTCACCCATGGGGTGTGCCTAATACCCTCACATTGTGCACATTAGATGAGATCCGGCCTGTCACCCTTCTTCCTCCCACTTCCCCTTCTTTTTGTCCCCTCCCCCTCACTAGACTATACTTGTGTTTTTCTTTCATGTGGATTTGTACTTGTTTATATATTGGTTTCATATTAGTATTGCATATATTAGATACACAGTTTTTTTCTAATTCTTGTGATACTTTACTAAGAAGAATGTGTATCAACTCCATCCAGGTAAATAGTAAATACAAAAGATGTGAAGTCTCCATCTTTTCTTTCTTCTTCTTCTTTTTTTTTTTTTTTTTTTTTTTAGAGACAGTCTCACTTTGTCACCTTCCGTAGAGTGCCAAGGCATCACAACTCACAGCAACCTCCAGCTCTTGGGTTTAGGCAATTCTCTTGCCTCAGCCTCCCGAGTAGCTGGGACTACAGGTGCCCGCCACAACACCCCACTATTTTTTTGTTGTTGCAGTTTGGCTGGGGCCGAGTTTGAACCCGCCAACCTCAGTATATGGGGCCAGCGCCCTACCTGCTGAGCCACAGGAGCCTCCGTCTCCATCTTTTCTTATGACTAAATACTCCATGGTATACATATACCCCTATGTGTTAATCCGTTCATGGGTTGATGGACACTTGGATTGATTCTATGTCTTGGCAATCGTGAATTGAGCTGCAATAGACATTCTAGTGCAAGTGTCCTTGTAGTAAATTTTCTTTTCCTTCTGGGTATATACTTAATGGGATTGCAGGATCAAATGGAAGGTCCACTTTTAGTTCTTTGAGAATTCTGTATATTTCTTTCTATAGAGGTTGTGTTAGATTGGAATCTCACTAGCAGTGCAAAAGCATTCCTTTCTTTCCACATCCATGCCAGCATCTGTAGATTTGGGGTTTTGTGATGTGGGCTAATCTCACTGGAGTTAGGTGACATCTCAGACTGATTTTGATTTGCATTTCTCTTGATGATTAAGGATGATGCCTGTTCTCTTTTATATAGAGCCCTAATATTCATTAAGAAAAGGATCTAGGGGCAAAGATAAGAACAGAGCTTTGTTTTCTTTTTTTTTTTTTTTTCCTTTTAGGTATTTGACCAATTGAGTATATATGCATTTAAAATAGTTTGATGATGGAATTAAGATCACTGTGGAAGATTTTCTTTAGTGCTTTCTACAAGGGCTTTTTCCATAATAATCTGTTTTAGGAGAAATTACAGATGCCTTACACTAGACTAGAGGATAATGGTGTGGGTCAGGCACAAATACTAGTTAAGAAATCTAGATCAGTGATTCTTACCTTGTTTGGGCATCAGAATTGTCTAAGGCAGTGGTTCTCAATCTGTGGGTTGCGACCCCTTTGTAACAGTGAAAATACATCACGGCATTAGGAAGGTTGAGAACCACTGGTCTAAGGAGCCCTAAAAAAGCCCTAAAAAAAGGTGGTTAGATCTCATTCTAAGAGATTCTGATTGAATTGGTCTATGTGGGAGGGTTCAGCATTAATAGTTTAAATAAGCTCCTAGGTGATTCAAATGTGCGATTAAGACTGAGAAACATTGATCCAGAGAGAACTTAGGGGTTCTCAAACTGCGGCCCGCAGGCCACATTAGGCCGTGTGATTGTATTTGTTTTCATTTTGTTTTTTTACTTCAAAATAAGATATCTGCAGTGTGCATAGGAATTTGTTCATAGTTTTTTGTTTGTTTGTTTAAACTATAGTCCGGCCCTCCAGTGGTCTGAGGGACAGTGAACTAGCCCCTGTTTAAAAAGTTGGAGGACACCAGGTCTGATTAATCTTGAGCCTCTTGTATCTGGAGGTAGCTAGGGATCATCTAATCTAAGATTGTACTATTGATTTGGTTTTCATTGCCCAAGAGTTGGGAGGCCAGGTCCAGTGTCTCTCAGTAAACCTAAATGGCCTTGTCACTCTTAGGAGACCATGCTAGTCATTCCTGATTGAAAGAATGCTTATCAGAATCACTAAGGGATCTCCTAAAGCCTGCATTATTAGTCCCATCTCATGGAATTTCAATTTTAATTGATGTGATGGGTTTGAAATTTTTAAAAAAAATTCTCAAGATGGTTCAGATTCCTGGGATGTAGCTTTGTGATCTGTGATGAAGTTTGTTATAAATGAATTCTTACCTCATGAATTCTCTTCTCTGATGTGATCTGTGATACGGTAGTTTGAGGATAATGTTCCATAAATCAGGGTGTAGCCAATGTAGTATTTCTCTTACCCACTGAACTGGTCTCTGGCAAGGGTCTCCAAGTGAATTCTTGGAGTTTGGAGTAGTTTCCATTGCTTAGGGGGAAATCTGTTTTTGTTCACAGTTGCTCTGAGAATTTAGGAGAAGTCTTGGTTTTCCCTCTCTCAAAAGATGAAACCATTATTCAATAAATATGTAAATCAAAAAGCAGACTATATTGGTCAAGTCTAATCTGTGAGTGAAGAAGATTGTTGATCTTTTTAAGAAGCATGGTGGTGTTTGGGAATTGTTTTTGTTACAGAGGCATGAATGGTTGACCTTTGTCTTAGAAGCATAGCTATTTGGGTGAGGCTGTTGTTGATTAACTCTGAAAAGCATACTCACTGTAGTATGTCTGCTGCTGATTGATTAACCTGGAATTGTGTGAGGCTCATTGTAATTGTCTTCTAGAAGTGTGTTCCCTGAAGCAAGTTGTCATTGATGATTACTTTGACGTAAATTGCCATCGATCAAATAGGTTTAAACATAGGTGCAGGTGATTACTAGTTATCATGGCCATTGAATAATCAATAATTCCCTTCTAAGAGCATAGATACTTTTATTCTTGATTCATACTGCAAATTCTTCTTGGTGAAGTGAGGTTGCTTCTGCACCTCAATTCCCATTCTTCAAACATCATCAGGGTGATGTATATAACCCTTGGGTCGTTTCATTTTGCTAATCATTCTACAAACATTAATTTAGAGTATAATTTCTAGGAATTAGACTAGGGCTTCCTAAATGTTGACTCATTTGGGTTGAAAAGGAACCCAAAACTTGATAATTAGGCTAGGTAGAAAATGTTCCTAAATATCTCTTCTATATCCCCATCTCTGCTTGGGTTCATGTTTTATTCCTGGTGAAGCTTTTGAGGCCTTCTAGGTCTGCCCAATTTCTGTTTCACATTCTAAATCATGTCACTCACATGGTATTCTTCTGACTATTGCCTTCTCTTGCAGGGGATTTGAAATTAGACTTAGGGGAAGTCTTGGCTTACACATTTGTTGTGTGACCTTGGGCAAGCCACATCATCTCTCTGAACCTCAGTTTCTTTTTCAGAATTGAGGATATCTTGTGCTTATCCACCTCAGTCATGTGTTGAGGTCAAAAGGTATTCAGGTGTGCAAACAAAAGTGCATTATGTATATGTTTTGGTAACATTCCTGGGGGTGTTTAATTTTTCCCAGTTTCTTGCATATGGGAGGTAATATTTCAGTACTTGATAAATGAATAAATTGATCATAACATTTCCCATGCCTGAAATAAAGGATAATTCACTTTTGGGGTTTTACAGTTTGCTACTAAAGAGAGTTGGGATTCTAGAAGGGTTTGAATAGGAACCAACATAGTGACCTGTCATTGGGGTAAGGTTATCCTATCTAGGATTAATAAATATGAATCTGACACTTGAAGTCAAATGAAGAATTTATGACTTCCATTATTCTTTCTTAGATAAACTTTTAATTTTGGAAAAATTTTCAATTTTCAGAAAAATTGTGAAAGTAATAGAGTTCCCATAGATCATACAACCATTTTGTCCTATTATTAACATCTTACATTAATATGGTACATTTGTTATAGTTAACCAATATTGAGGCATTTATTAACAAAATCCCATACTTTATATTTTCTTTGTTTTTACCTAATATCCTTTTTCTGTTCCAGGATCTCATTGGGGCTACCACATTACATTAAATAGTCATGTCTCCTTAAGCTCCTCTTGGCTATGACATTTTCTCAGACTTTTTTTGGTTTTGGTGATTTTAACAGTTTTTGAGGGGTAGTGGTCATGTATTTTGAAGACTATCCCTCAATGGGATTTGCCTAATGTTTTCTTATGATTAGATTGGGGTTATGTTCAACTACCCTTGTATCATACTATCAACATGACTTACTACTGATAATATTGACCTCAATCACCTGGCTGAGATAGTTTATCAAGTTTCTTCACTGTAAAGTTGGTCTTTTCCCCACTTTCCATACTATACTCTTTCAAAGAAAGTTATTCTGCACCAGTTTACATTTGAGTACAGAGTTACACTCTACCTTCTTGAGGATAGAGTATCTACCATTATTTTTATTAATGGAGGTGATTTACATTTAACAGATATTAAAACCAGCAGTAAGTATTTGTTCAAACAAATAGTTAAAATGATAAAATAATTTGGATCAATCTGGATGTATTCATGGATTTTTGCCTACCATTATTATTTATGATTTAGTTTATTTAGCAAATGCAATAAAACAAAATTAACATTGGAGAAATAAGAGATAAAATTATTATTTTTTTTAGATGCATTCATTGCATGCTAAAAAATAATAGAGACTAATATAAACACTACTAAGAGAATTTTAAGCTGGGTGGATATAAGATAAATATACAAAATTTAATGGCTTTTTATTACTGTAGCTTAAACCTTAGAAAAGGAAAGGGGAGAAAGCATTTCATTTGTGGCAGCACCAGAAATCATAACTATTTCAGAATAAAGTAAATAAGAAAGGCAAAGCTCTTGTATGAAAACAATAAAATCTTACTGAGGGTCATAAAAAATTCTGAACAGATTTTTAAAGGACACATAGCATTCTTGAGTGGGGAGATATAATATTACAAAAATAGCAGTTTTCTAAAAATGTTTTAAATATACTTTCAAATAGAATGCCACCAGGAATTTGGGGGGTAGTAGGTGGTATAATACTTGTTAAATTATATTGTTTACATAAAACAATAAATGCATGAGAAACCAAGAGTTATATGGGGATAGAAGGAAGAATGTGCCTTACCTGTTACTAGAATATACTGTTGTTGCAGACAGGTTGTAAGATGACCTGTATGATCCTTACTTTCTGGTATTCATGCCCTTGTGTAATCTCTCTGCTTAGTTATGGGAGGGACCTGTGAATTGCTTCTGATTAATAGAATACATCAAAAGTGATTAAATGTATGTTACTATGTGTGTATGTTATATTTCATAAGACTGTAAAGTCTTTCTTGTTGAGACATTCTGTCCCTTGCTGGCTTTGAAGAATCAAACTATCATGTTGTGAGCTGCCCTCCAGAGGAGGCCACATGGTGCAAAGAACTTCAATCTCTGATTGATATCCAGCAAGAACCTGAGGCCTTTAGTTTGGTAATCTGCAAGCAACCGAATGCAGCCAGTAATCAAGTGATCATGGAAGCAGATTCTTCCCCATTTGCTCCTCATATGAGACCACAGCCCCACCTGCCACTTTGATTGAAACTTTGCAAGCCTCTGAAATAGAAGAACCAGTTAAGCTGTGCCCAGACTTTTGACCCCATAAAAACTGTGGTATAATAAATGCGTTTTGTTTTGAGCTTCTATATTTGTGGTCATATTGTTATGCAACAATACATAATTAATACTACTGTAAAGTCATTAACCAATTCAATATGATGTTGACTTAGAAATGGACAGAGCAGTGAAACAATGAAGAATCCAGAAATAAATTCTATTGAAGATGATTTAGTAAATGAAAAGGCGTATTCATTTCAGAGAGAGAAAGCTAGGTGTAAACAATGCTGGTGTTGCTGGATGTTTATTTATAAACATAATTAAGAGCTCCATAAAATTGTAGCTCTTAAATGATAGGAAAACTTCCATTGATTTAAATGCTCAACTATAAAGCTAAAACAAAATCCTTTAAGAAAATATAGAGGCCATATGCATAATACAGGAGTCAGAGAGACTACCTTAACTAAGTTGGAGACTCAGAAGGAATGAAATAAAAAATTAACATTTGATTATAATTTTTTAATTATATGGCAAAGGTACAATAAAGTCAATTAAATAGTCATGGTAAGATAAGGAGCTTGTGACAGACTGGTAATTCATTCAGAAAGTCTTGTTATAAAAACTCTATTTACTTTCTGATGCAAGCTCCTTCTCAGTGTGGACTGATAACACAGTTTGCTTATCAGCACTGGTCCACTAACCACATTTTGGGAATTACTACTGTAGAGTCAGCAAATCTTTTCTGCAAAAGGCCAGATAGTAAATATTTTAGGCTTTGTGAACTATGTGGTCTCTGTTACAACTACTCAAATTTGCCATTATAATGTGATAGTAACATAGACAATATGTAAATGAATGAGCAAGGCAATATTTCAATAAAACTTTATTTAGCAAAAACAAGTGGACAGCTAGATTTGACCTAGGGGCTATATTATTGACTCCTATTCTAGGGGATGCTATAAGAAAGATATAAGCCTTATCCTCAAAATTCAAGTCTATAGTTTAATATAGGCCTATAACACAAAAGGAATGAAGCAAGCCTCACATTTTTCAGTTTGAAAGAGCTAGTAATGCACTGTCTAAAAAGAGAATCACCTAAGCATGTTAAATGTGGATAGTCCAGAAATGAGATGTACTATAAATATAAAATACTTATCAGATTTTTAAGATTTATTATGAAAAACATAAAATCTCATTTTATATTGATTCCATATTAAAATGGTAACATGTTGCATACAAAGGCTTAAATAAAATATATTCATAAGATTAAGTTCCCCTTCTTTTTACTTTGTTGCTTTTGATTAAAGCTTTGTGAAACACCAATGTAAAGTTAGACATGTAGCTTGCAACTATATCTATTGTACAGCACTGAACTAGATACTATAAATTACCATATATACTTGAGTATAAGCTGAGTTTTTTGGCTTATACTCGAGTATATACGGTAAGTGTTATGGGCTCAAGGAAGAGAGCTCATTGGGCTGGGAAATTGGAAAGATCATGTGAGGCTGGGTGCGGTGGCTCACGCCTGTAATCCTAGCATTCTGGGAAGCCAAGGCAGAGGTGAATTTTTTGAGCTCAGGAGTTAGAGACCAGCCTGAGCAAGAGTGAGACTCCTGTCTCTACTAAACATAGAAAAACTAGCCAGACGTAGTGTCACACGCCTGTAGTCCTAGCTACTTAAGAGGCTGAGGAAAGAGGATTGCTTAAGCCCAAGAGTTTGAGGTTGCTGTGAGCTGTGATGCCATGGCACTCTATCAGGGCGACAGAGTAAGACTCTGTCTCAAAAAGACAAAAAAAAAAAAAAAAAAAAAAAAAGGAAAAGTTATGTAGATAGAATCAACTTGAAGAATGACAAGAATTTTATAAGTGATTCTCTGGGAAGATGATGAAGGCTAGCAAATGGAATAAGTGGCATACGTAAAGGCTTGGAGAAAGCAGAATGATTTCTGTGTTTTGGACAGGAGTGAGTAGCTATAATAAAGGGTGAGGCATGTGGTGAGTCTAGGTAGGTAGGCATAGGCCTCATTGTTGGTTGACTTCATAGTTGAGAACTTTGGGCTTATTTTGTCTGACAAGGGGGGAACTAGGCTACTAGTTTTTGAGCAGGGAGTGGTAACATTGGGAGCTATATGTTACACAACTTGGAAACAGTAAGTTGATTGGGTTGAAATGACATAGCCAAGAAGTGGTGAAACCAGGTTAACTACGTAAGATTGAAAGTCTAATATAGGCTGCCAATCAGAATGAAGAACAGAGGATAGTAGACAGCTGCTTTATAATGTGGCAAGAATATTTATGAGAGCCCCAGTGTTCTATGCTTAAAGAACCTGGATAGTGGTATACCATGGAAATATGGACCTTAGAAGGAGCTGGTTTGAGATTAATATGATGTGTCCCATTTTATGTGTATTTAGTTTGAGACACCCATGGATTTAACAGACAGACTGGTTCTCAGAAGCTTGCTTACCTATGTTTTGTGCTGATTGAGGTAGCCATGGACAATTCTGTATTTTTTATCATCTCTATACTTCCTAACCCTCTCCATTCTTCACCATAGTCATTGTTGATTGACCTGGGGAGAAATCTGACCCTTGAATATTTCTTGGCTGGTCAGTGGAACCTGAGATGATCAGGCTTGTAAGACCCTAAATGGAGCAGTTATTTTTTTTAGGATTTTGAACCTTAGACACAGAGACATGGGTGTTATAGGGGTAGAAGGACATGGGTGATATAGGGGGCAGGAAGCAGCAGAGACATGTGAATGGTGGACAGGTGGAGTGGGATCAGTGAACTCCTGGTCACTTCACTGGGTAGACTCCTGGAAGAAAGCTCTATAGCATCTCATGCTTTTGCCTTCTGGCCTAGAAGAGTGGCTTTTCATGGTTCTGGTGAGGCCTGGCCAATTGGGTGTACTTCCTAACCTCCTCTCTTAAACTCCTTTGGTTAGCCTAAAAGGGTGATTAGATGTCTGTTTGAAGTAGCAGGATTGGAATCAAAAGAGGGGTTTGGGGTGGAGATGCAAAGTTGTAAAAAGCCCATATGTTCATCTGAGAGGCAAGAGATAGACAGTCAATGGTATTTTTTTTCAACTGCGCAGTAAGCCCAGTGTTCTGAATGTAGTTAATGCTAAGTTGCTTGCTGATAATAGATGTAATAGATGTAGCAAGGCATTTGGGCAGCATTAATGGAAGCCTGCAATTCCAGTAAGTCTTGTATAAGGGATAAAGGTTTTCCTACAGGGTAAGAGTAAGTTACTTATTAATCTCCTTAACAGTTGCTGTTCTATTTGGGAAGTGAAGCTCCTGGTTGCTTTAGTTTATATCTTTCGAATATATTTTGAGGACAAACAAGGAACTGGTTCGGTATTGTGTTTTTTAAAAGGTAACCCTGGTATACAGAGGTGCTAACTAATGGGCTCTTTGATGCCTCAATGAGCACTTTGGGTGTGTTTTTAGTTTAGATGGCAAATGGAGGAAGAATACTTTCCTTCACATTGTTGAAACCTGAGATCAGAGTCTTTTAAACTAAGATGTCAGAAGCAAACTCTGAGTATATAGCACAGCAAATATTTTGAGATTAAAAAAAAAAAAGAGATGTGCATAAATGAATGTTGTACTAAAAAGTTCAGATGAGCTTTCTGCAAAAAAAAAAGTATATGCTACTTTTGTAAAGAAAAAAAAAAATGTATGTAACAAATCCCAGAGGAGGATCCATATCAAAATGTTCACAGTTGTGGTTGGATGGTATTGATAAGATAATTTACGGGTTAAATTTTTCTATGTGCTTTCTTTACTTTCCAAGATTTTTTCCTCCTTTTAGATATGACATGAATTGCTTTTGTAATGAAAAATAAAACCCAGTCAATTATTTTTTAAAGAAGAAAATACTCTGGGTACTTGGTAGTGTATAGTTTTATTTCACAAAGATGGAGTACCTTTTTTAAAAAAACAATATCATCTTATTTATAATGCAGAAATTTATTGATCCAGTCTATTTTAGGGATTGGATTAAATTAATGCAAAGCAAAAGCACATTTAACTTGATCTTTAAGACTTGTCTCTTCAAACTAAAGGGAAATAATCATTCCTATTAGGCATTTAAAAATTGTGGTATATTTCAAGCATAATCCTAAAACAGAGAATATGATAATTCCCTGTGTATCTAACTAGCTTTATTGGAACTTGGTATTATGCCTTACTGGCCTCAGATATTTAGTTTTTAAAGAAATAGTAAAACATTACATTTGATGTCCCTATATCGCCTGTCTTCATAAATTCAGTTTTATCATTTGAGCCCTTTTTTATGAGATTGAGTGCCCACTGTGCTCAGAGGGCCTCTAGTTGAGCCTGTTTTATACATTATACTAATATATGTATCTATAGTATATTTTCATATTTAAGACATGTCTATCATTGAAATTTGCATTTTTGTTCAATGTTATTTGATTTGTTTCCATGTTGATAGACATGACTTTAGTTTAGAGGTTGGCAAACTATGGCCTGTGGGCCAAATCTAGCCAGCCCCCTGTTTTGCAAATAAACTTTATGTATTGTCTATGGCTGCTGCTTTTACACCAAAACAGCAGAGTTGAGTAGTTGCAACAGAGACTGTGAGACCCAGAAAGCCTAAAATATTTACTGCCTGACTCTTCATATAGGGGTTTGCCAACCTCTAATCTAGTTCATTCCTCATATATGAGAGGGTGTCCAGTGTAACATATTAAATGTTAAACAATCTAGCTTTTATATTTTCATCTTATTTCCATTCTTAGGCCCCCCCCAAAAAAAAAAAAATCCAAAGCAGACATGGGCCCTGTTACTTGCTAGGTGTTTTATTTAGTGGTTTTGAATAGAGAAAATATTTTTATTCTGGATTTAGATGCTTTTTTTTTTTTTTTGTCAAAGTGGATTATTATCACTTAAAGAGAGGAAAAAGCTGTGTGGTCCATATGAAGCAAAATGAGAGTTAAGAATGGTATTGTCAGCAAGAAAGGAGTACCCGATGTCTATAGTTAACTGTGTTAGTTTATGGTAATGTTGTTATTACTATTAATAGCTGCTACTATGATTATTGAGCATTTAATAAGGGTCAAGGATAGCACTAAGCACTTGGTATGCATTATTTTGTTTAATCCTTGTAACAACCTATTGAGGTCATAATTACTGCTCCTCATTTTGAGAGGAGGCAGCTGAGATTCAGAGTGTGGCCCAAGGTCATGTCTAAAGTGAGGTTTCAATTTGGATGTCTCTACCCCCACTGGGTACAGTGTTGGATGTCTAGGAGTGCAGTTTCCATGGTAAGCCTTGGAGATGGGTTAGAGAGTACTCTTTGAGAATCTCTGATGCCCCAAGGGATGAATTCTCATTGGCTCCAGCGTTTGTTTCTATAAGCTGGCCAAGGGTTCGTGCATAAGGGAGAAGAGTCTGTTTTCTAAAAAGGTCAATGTTTACAACTGTAATAGGAATAATTATCCCCTGTTGCTCCTTTATAGAAAACTGAGGCCTGGCTCATCTGGTCCCATTATTTTCTATCTTGTTAGCTCAAAACTTGGGTTTCCAAAATGAGAGTTCTGATGCTTTACATATAGTGGATGCTGAAGAGAGTCCAAGGGACCTTATTTTCAGGCCTGGTGCTCTTGTGAATCACTGAACAACTACTCTTTCATGTCCAAAGGCTTGAATCTATAAACATCTTTTCTCTCCTTCAGTTTATGGCTGCTGTAGCTAAGACATAAGAAATCCTGAAAACTTACATAGGGGTAGTCTTTCCACTTTGTCATTTAAAACAAGCTTATCTTGTGCCTAAAATGTTTCAAATTGCTGGCTCAAACTGTCTGAGTATTATTTCTTCTGCTGCTATGAAATATGGTAAGGATTTGAATTTTTGTCCTATGGTTATAAGCCCCCAATCACTTTGAAAAAGGAAAAAGCCAAGGCATTAAAAGATGCTGGAGATGCAGCTTTTTTTTTTTTTTTTTTTTTTCATCTTTGCTTTAAAGAAAAAAAGCTGAAAGCAGTGGGAATCATTAGACATTTTCCTGTGGAGCTGACACTAGCTAGAGAGTTACCAAATCCACACATGGACACACAGATAAGGCTCATTGGCACATTGCCATGTAAAAGATTGTCAGCTGGGGTAATCCGCCTCTTCTCCCTGAATCTGCTTTCAGGAAATAATTTGACCAATTGTGTATTTCCCCTCTGAAATGGCAAGAGGAATTCTTGCCTGTGTCAGGATAATTAGCTATATTATCTTGGGTGAGAATAATTTAAGGTATTAGGGAAAGTCTATTTCTAAAAAATAAATCCCTCCCAGGCTATTAAAATCACATCCTGTATCTGGGCCTCATTTTCTGCTTATAAGACCAACTATATGCCAACAGCAATGATAATAATTTCATCATACATTACAAATACAAAGCTCATTAACATATATCATTCCTTAAATTATACAGGTTAATGCACATATGTTCTACTTTTATAGTCACACCAAATTGGGGTGTTATTTTCTGACCCTGATCTATCAGGTGGCAGAAGGAAGTATTTGTGGACATTGGAGCCTGTTAACCTGGGTCCTAGCTTCAACAGATGTGGCTTGAATTAAGTGTTCCTGTCTACCTATGGCGATATTTTTCTAATCCTGCTTTGTCTAAAGACTCTGACTTCCCTCTGCATCAGGTCCCTGTAATTGTAAAGATTTTGGAAGATTTGTAATTTAAAAACATCTATTTGTAGTTGGAGACATTGGTTAGAGAGACAGAGAAAGCTGCATTCAGATTAAGTCTAAATTGACCAGAATGTGCAAAGTTATGTTGCCCCCTATAAAGTAGTTCCCTGCATCCCCTCCAGCAATTAAAGAATGGTGTTTGTCTTTTTTTTTCTCTTGCTCCTGCTTCTCACAAGTCTCCCTCCCTTGTATCCGTGAATCACCACGCTCTGTCAAGTCTGATTCTTAAATAGTTTTGGTTTCCCTCTCTCTATCTCATTGCCATGGTCTTTTCTCTCACTTGGACCATTATAGCAATATCTTGATTTCTCTCTCTCTTGTTTCCTTATTTCATCCTATTTGTTCTGTTGAAATAGTTATTCTAAAACAAAACAATCTGATAATAGTAGAAGATCAGTAGTTGTTTCATGTTACCTATGAGACCTAAGTTCAAAATTCTATGAGTGCTGACAAAAGACCTTTTAAACTCCTCACTGCATCCCTCCCTCAACCCACATATTTTAGCTTCCATTGTGACCAGCAGCTCCAGTTCCTCTGCTTAGTAAATCTCACTTGTCTTCAAGATTTCAATCATTTCTGGGAAGCTTTGCCTTTTGTCCCAAGATCAGGACAGCCTCTTCCTGCTACTCTAGAGTCAGTCTCTTTCCTGTGTGCTTTTTTTGAACTTTGCTCATCCATTACAATAATCATGTTGTATGGTAATCATTTATTTATGTGTCAGTTTTTCCCATTTATTCATTGCAGTTTTTCAAGGAATATGCTAGGAATATTAAATTCCTGTTACATATCAGGTTCTGTGATTTAACCGGGAACAGGATGGACAAATATGTGTTAGGGAGGAAAATAGGTAATAAATAAGAAAATAATTTCAAGCAGCTTTTAAATGCTCTGGATGATGATTGTATTCATTAAAAAAATACAATACCCTTCATCACAATGATAATAAAAACTGTTTGCTATCAAACATACTTGTCAGTCAGAACTTTTTTGTGGCTAGTGAATTTCACTTGTAGAATCAGCCTACATCTAGACCTGTGTACAAAATCTTAATTCTCTCAAATATATTCTGTATATTTGACTTCTGTAAATGCCTATTAAATATCAATTCACAGACTTGGGGTCATTCTAAACACATTGTAATTGGACGTATTTTTGTATGATTTTTTTTGCCACCACCAGTTCTAGATTTAATCTATTATATGACTTCAGGAAAGTAGTTTTGGAAATATGAACCTAAGTACTTTTCTAGGAAAAGTATCCGATGAGCATGACTTTGTCACATCACATCCAGTTAGCCTGTGATCTTTGTCATTGTACCTTCCTATCTATGCAGTTACATCATCCTAAACATGCCGAGTTTGCTTCTCCCAGTTAATGTTATTCAGTTGTGGACTTTTGCACGTGTCTAAGTGGTTGTGTGTCTTTTTGTGTTTGAAAAATGAGGTATTTATGTTGTGGGAAAAACATAAAGGCTATGAAAATATGTGCAGTTTAAAGAAAATTAAAAATCAAATACTCATATAGCTAACCTCCCAGGTTAAGAAATAGAACATTGTTAGTGCCCCTAAAAGCCACCAGAGTTCCCTTCTCTATTGTGTTCTCCTCTTTCTCCTCTTCCCTTTTATGGAAAACTCTACACAAACTTATTTACTATCTCCTTGATTTTCTTTATAGTTGTTCTACCTATGAATGAATTTTTTTTTTTTTTTTTTGAAGCAGAGTCTCACTTTGTTGCCCTGGGTAGGGTGCTGTGGCATCATAGCTCACAACAATCTCAAACTCTTGGACTCAAGTGATTCTCTTGCCTGGGCCTCCCGAGTAGCTGGGACTATAGGCGCCCACTACAACATCTGGCTATTTTTAGAGATGAGGTCTCATTCTGGCTCAGACTGGTCTCGAACCTGTGAGCTCAGTCTACCTGCCTCAGCCTTCTGGAGTGTTAGGATTACAGGCATGAGCCACCGTGCCCGGCCTCCTGTGAATGAATTCTTAAACGGCCAAATTCTTTTTTGTCTCCTTTTTTTGGTATATTTTTGAACATTATGTAAATTGAACAATACTCTATATATTTTGTGTCTTCTTTCATTTAATGTTGAATGTTGTTTAAGAGTCATCTGTGTTGGTGCATGGAGCTAGATTCATTTTTCATTGCTGTAGAGTGTGTTTCATCGTATGGCTATACCATACATTCTCTGTTCTGCTGTTGGACATATGGGTGGTCCTCAATTTGTTTTTATGAATAATGCTTCTATGAACATTTTTTTTCCTTTTGCACATGCAGTGAAGATGTAAGTAACACCTTTAACTTAATAGATACTTTTAAACTGGTCTAATTCCCAGCTCTTGCTAAAATTCTCCTCCTCAATATTTTCCAATCTGGAGAATGTGTAATATTAATAACATCACAATGCTTTTAATTTGCATTTCTCTGGGTAATAATGAGGAAGAATAATGCCAAGAAGGATATGTTAGCCATTGTGATGAAAATGTGTCAAACGGTCTATGAAGCTAGTGTATGATGCCCCATGATCATATCAATGTACACAGCTATGATTTAATTAAAAAAAAAAGAAAGAATAGCAAGCCATTTTAAACTCACACTGAGTTCACTTTGTGTGCTTGATGTAGGATATGTTTATTTCTAAATATTATCCTACATTTAAGAACATAGACTTTCAAGTCAACTTGTCTTGACTTGGATCCCAATTCCCAAGTTATCACTTGATGACTGTCTAACTTTAGACCATGTTATTTAACCTCTGTACTTTAGTTTTCTTATTTGTAAAGTAAGAATAGTAGTATTGCCTACCTCACAGACTCATTGGTAAATCACTGGAAAGATAAAATGAGGCAACACGTAAAGAGTGCTTAGAACAATAACTTCCACACAAATAAATGTGCAACATATTTTTGTCACTATTATTACTCCTACAGACCAGGAACTACGTCTTTTAAATATTTGACACCACCTCATACCCCAAATCCTGCCATAACCCAAACCAGATCCATACCCATCCTCTTCCCTAAATTAGAGCTTTGTATCAGGGACATTTGTGACATAGTATCTACGTCTTAACTAATTGCTTGCCTGTCCACCAGGAACATGTGTACCAACTGTAAGAAAAAAGCCCTCTTTTTTTTTTTTTTCAAGTGACCTGAAAGAAGTCTATCACTTGACCATTCATCTCATCTCTGTAGTTTAACTGTATCTAAAATTTTAAAAAATGTAAGCAAAACCAATAATGCCTATTTTTATATGCCTAGAATTTTTTATCTAAAATTAAATTGAATTTATTTAAAAAAAATGAGGAAGAATATATTTTCATATGTTTTTTGTCTATTTTTATATCACTTTGTGGGCCTTATCTCCATTTTCCATAAGAGACATCTTATTTTTCCCCTAGCTTCTATGAGTTGAAAGACTTTTGATTAATAAATTGCATTTTAAGAAATATTTTTATTAATATAATTGTATATAATGTGTTTGTATAAAATATCTGTATACAAATAATAATTTTAATGCAGTATAGCAGTATGTAATTGTTCATTGGGTCATTCATCTCTCTGTGCTTGTTGCTTTGTTTCTCTGATCTACACGGCTTAGTGCCATTACCTAACTCTTGATCCAGATGCTTTATTGTTAAGTCCTGAAAATGTGCAGTGGGCCCCTTTTTTTTACTACCTTTAAGTTCCCTCAGTGGCTTGAAGACCTGGTACTGAACTACACTAGAGGATTGCTCAGATTTCCTTCAGCCATCATCTACGTGTCTGATAAAGCATTATGTCTATTGCTTCACCTCAGTTTGCAGAATTGGGAGTTGTGAAATATTTAAAATCAAGAATACTTTGGATATTTTTGGTCTCATTTCTTTGGGGGGTTATTTCCTTGGAATGTGGAATTATAAAACCATTGATTTCTTTTAACCTCGCATGTCATAGAGTAGGAGATGAAAAGATCAAATTAGCTATATACCCAGAGTCTGTTCCATATAGGGCTTTATTTAATATGTCTTTTGTTAGTTTAATTAGCAGGCAAGAGTAGTATAGATTTTTCTTTTAATTTGACTAATTGTTAAACTTAGGGACTGGAAATTTTTAAAAGTTAATTTATTTTATTTTTAAAGTCAATTTGAAAAATCCTTTACTGAAAGTCTAATGCATGTTTTCATTTGGTCCTCAGAGTACGTGGTCAATTCATTAATTCTTCTATGTTCTACGGAACAAATGACCAATTTGTGAAGTAATTGAGAAAGTGAGTCAATGGCAATGATTTGTGGCTATAGAAGTTAACACATGAGTTTAATGATACCTCCTAGAAAAATGTACTTGAGATGTTTACATATTTACACATGCCCGTTAGCTAGAGGAAGGCATTGATTGTATTGATCACCTATACTTGAAAGTGTCATAAATAACCCTTAAGCAATCAACATTATTCTCTTTTATGCCTTTCTCTAGGAATGTTACCTTTCACCATCAGCTTTAGCTGAATTAACACAATGATTCTTGTTATAAGTGTTTAACACAGGGAGCAATTTTGTCCCCTCCTCGGGGGACATTTTGCAATGTCTGGAAAGATTTTTGAATGCTACAACCTAAGAGGGAAGGTGTACCTGACATCTAGTGAGTAGAGGTCAAAAATGCTCTAAACATTCTACAATATTCAGGATAGCCCCCTCCACAACAAAGAAATATCTGGCCCAAAATGTTAGTAGTGCTGAGATGAAGAAAACGTGCTCTCGTGTAAACAAGTTTCTCTCTTTCCTTCCTTTTCCTCTCCTTTCACTATTATTCCCACATTCACTGAGTTGAGTCATCAGTTTGAATTCATGTTCTATGGGCTTTAATATAATTAATATTGCTTAACCAGCTTTGTTTTGGATATTATATATACACAATAAAATTTGCCAATTATAAGAGTATAATTTGATATATTTTGACACGTGTATGACATAGTTGTGTGACCAGCACCATAACCACAGTCAATATGTTTAAATTTTTATTCTGTAGTTTCAAGTATGCATTTGTTAATTGACATTATATTCCAGGACAGAAGGAAACCTGAAGTAATTCTGGTAAGTTGGATAGCTTATGACTGACAGGTAAAATATTCATGGTGATTAATTAATTCATGATGACACCCTTGAGCTGAATTCTGAATTTTACTCCATTTTAATGTTAATTTGGTGATGCTTTATTCATTTGAAACAGAGTCTCACTTTGTTAGACTTGGTAGAGTGCTATGTCATCATAGCTCACAGCAACCTCAAACTCTTGGGCTTAATCAATCCTCTTGGCTCACCTTCCCGAATAGCTTGGACTATAGGTGCCTGCCATTCACCTGCCTAGATTTTCTACTTTTAGTAGAGAGTAGAGATAGGCTCTCTCTTGCTCAGGCTGGTCTCAAACTCCTGAGCTCATGCGATCCAGCCACCTCAGCCTCCCAGAGTGCTAGTATTACAGGCATGAGTCACCACACCTGCCATGATGATGCTTTATTTTATTTGGGTGATTTTGGCCCCTGGCTGAGATAAGTTTATACATCATAAAACAAGATATCTTTATTAGCCTCTACAATAAAATACTGAGTTTTATGTCCACAAATTTCCAGGTATTCTTTGCATTTTCTAAGTCTAGTTTTGCTGTAGATATAAAATATAACAGGTGTTTGAAAGCAAAATCAGAATATATACTTCTTTCCTAAAGGATAATTTCCAGAATATTGGTGGCTTTGGTGATTAAATTTAGCCTCGGTAAGTAGTAACAGTTGTCTGTGATAAAGTGGATAGAAATCCTTGCTTCCATTGCTGAACTACCTTCTTAGAGAGAGAGGTTCACCTTGACCACAATGTGCTATAATTGGAAGTGGGAAGAGGGTTTGAAATGAGCCTTGGTATAGAAGTGCATAGAAGGTGTTTTCTCTCTTTCTCTTTAATTCCCTTTCCAGTCAAGGTGATGTTCATATTCAGGATTTTATAAGGAGTTTGCTGATGTGTCTCCAGGAGAAACAAAGAAAAGTTGGGCAGAAAGATGGTCAGCAGTTACTCTTCATTTATGTTCGCATCAATCTGGTATAATGAGAATATAGTGATTATTTTGTGATGGCAAAAAATGAGGTAAACATTGGAGCACTGAAACATTTAGAGATATTTACATCTCAGTACTATAGGCTGTGGCTCAGAATAACTACAGGAATCTTTCTGGTTTTATTTGTGGGTTTATTTTAGGCAAGCTGTCAACAGTGCTGAAATGATACTCTGTGAAAAGGAAGAAAGAATGTACCCACAAGTTGAAAGTGCTGTGTTTGCTGGTTTTCTCTCTTGGCCTTATGCACCAATCACAAATTGTTGGAGAAAGAAGTCACATTAAATACTTCTGCCAATTCCACTATGTAATCTTGGGATCATTTGTGTCACCCCACATGGTAACCTTAGTATTTCAGAATATTTGTGATGAAAATGGTCTTTCAACTGGAGAAAAATCAAAGCTCTTTTGGAATATTTCAAATGCTAAGAAAAGACTATTTTTTTGTTGTTGTTGTTGGAATGCTTGCCCTCAATCCCTTCTTCCTTGGCTTCTTAGCCCAAGATGCCCTCTTTGTGCACTGGCAGTCGAGTTTTAAGAGTGAGTGTCTTCTCCAGAAGTGCTGTTTGGAAATTTTTTTTTTTTTTTTCAAAGAAAGTACTAATAGAATGATCCTAAATTATTGCTTGTAATGGACTAGAATATGGACAAAAATCTTCAGGCACTTAAATTCCCCATTTGTCCCCACTTTTCTTCACGGCCTACTTACTCTTTTCTACCATCTATTTTCAGTGTCCCTCTTGACATGGAGGCCATTTTGGTAATGGATTTGTGGTTATTTCACCCCTAGGTCAAGGCTATATTAGCACTAGAAGGATGGATTGAATTTTCTGAGTTCAGAATTTCTATTTGTGGGTGTTCAAGGCTTTAGTTGGTTAGACACTTGATTAGCAACAAGCCACAAAGAGGTCATATTTTGGTAAAAAGTACTTATGAAGCAATGCAAAACTTTCAAAATGTGGGGGAATGTGATGGATTTGGAATCATATGTACTCAACAGATTTGTATCCTGATATTTTTCATTCAATCAGAATTTTCCCATGTCTTTAAAAATTCTTTCAAAATACTGCTAAATGACCATGTATCTTTCCATTGTGGTATTCATTTTTTGGCAATTTCCCTGCCATTGCACTAATAAAAAAAAAAATCATGATCAGTAGCACTTAAATCTTTGTCTTTACCTTTCATTATTTGCTTAAGTTATTAATAATTTTCTTGTTATGGAAGTGTGACTATTTTTGAATATTAAAAACTTTTACTAAAGGAGCTTTCTGAAAAGGTATTTACTAATATCCCCCAGTTTATAATTGTATAAGAAAATGTTGCAACACACACTTGCCATTGACAAAATTGTCTTAAATTTTATAGATTTAAACAATGGTAAATTATATATATGTTTTTAATTATAAGATAAAACTTAAAAAAATCTATTTAAAACTTAAAAAATAGAAATGTCTATTCTTTTGCTCAGGCTATTTTCATATTAGTTGTATTTGATTGTTTTATGAAAGTATTTATAAATTAAAGCTATACTATAAATCTATTGTTGAAGATTAGTAAATTTATCATTCTCCTTATAATTTAGGTAAAAGCTACATAAATTATGAATTTGATAAAAATGTAAATTCATTTATAGCTATAATGGTGTAGAGCAGTTTGACATTAATGTTCATTAATTTTTCTATAAATACCTAACTGAACATAATTATAAGGTATTATGGCTGGGAATTTCTTCCTAATTCTTCCTTAAATGTTTGGTAGATTTCACCAGTAAAGCCATCTGGGCCTAGAGTTTTCTTCATGGGAAGGTTTTTAACTATAAATTCAAGTTATTTAGTAGATACAGATCAACTCAGGTTATCTGGGGGGTTGTGTTTGTTTTGAATGAGCTGTGGTAGTTTGTGTCTTTTAAGGAATTAGTCCATCTCATCTAGGTTATCACATTTATTGACTTAAAGTTTTTAGTAATATTCACTGATGTTGCTTTCAAATCTACAGATGTACCTGTAGAATCTGTAATAAAGTTCCCTTTCTCAGTACTTACATTGGTAATTTGTATCTTCTCTTTTTTTTTCCAGATCAGCCCAGCTAGAGGTTTATCAATTTTGTTGATCTTCTCAATGAGCAAGATTTTAGTGTTGCACTGATTTTTCTCTCATTCTTCCATAGTCATTGATTTCAGCTCTGATCTTTCTTTCTTCTACTTAATTTAGGATTAATTTTCTCTTGATTTTTGATTCTGAAGGTGGATGCTGAAGTCATCAATTTGAGGCCATTCAGTATTATAAATTCTTTTCTATGTGCTGTTTTAGCTGCATCCCAAAATTTTTGGTTTGTTGATTTTTCATATTCAGTTCAAGATTATTTTTAATTTCTCTTTTGATTTTTTTCTTTAACCCATTGATGATCTGGAAGTATGTTATTTTCTTTCCAAATAGTTGCAGATTTTCCAGAGATCCTTCTCTTGTTGATGTTTATATTAGTTGGTGAGAAGAATATACTTTGTATGACCTGAATCCATTTTAAATTTGTTGAGATTAATAGACAAAAAAGGTGGTCTGTTTTGGCAAATGTTCCATTTGTGCTAGAAAAGATTTTATATTCTGCCCTTGTTGGGTGGAATGTTCTGTGCTTGTTAGCATTGGTATCATTCAAATCTTCTATATCCTTAACTAATTTTCTCAATACAAGATTTATCAATTGATAGTCTTTTTGAAATCTCCAACTATAATTCTGGATTTTTCTATTTCCTTTGGCAGTTCTGTCAGTTTAGCTTTATGTGTTTTGAAGTTCTGTTCCAAAGTACATAAATGTTTAGGATTAGTATGTCCTTGTGATAAATTGAGCCCTTTATCATTACATAATGACCTCCTTTATCTCTGGTAATATTCTTTGTTCTGAAATATATGTTTTCTGATATTAATATAGCCACTAAACTTGTACAGGTTGTTCCAAAGGTCTCCATACATAGCAAAACAGGTGTCTTGGAATGTGCTTGCCATGAGTAGAAGAAAAGACTTCGTGTGTATATAGATAAAGGTGGTGAATATGCAGAGAATATTTTGTAAATATTTTGTAAATTTTTGTAGTGAATATTTTATAAGTAAACGTACACTTAGCTACAATTTCCCATATACCTTATGTATAGTAACTTTGGGGACACCCTGTATTTTTTCTAGTATTGGTATAGTATAACCTGTCCCACTCAAAATTTAAACCTAGTTGTAATTTTTATATAAAACGTTTCTTATAGGTAGCATATAGTTGAGTCTTGCTTTTTAATTCAACTTGACAATCTCTGCCTTTTAATTGGGGCATGTACTCCACTTACATTTAATATAATTATTAATATTGTCAGGTTCAAATATATTATTTTGCCATATTTTCTACTTGTCCCACCTCTTCATTTTCTTTTCTTACCTTATTTTTGGATTAGCATTTTTATGATTCTGTTTTATATCATCTGTTGGCTTATTAGCTATAATTCTTTGTTTTATAATTGTATTGTTTGCTTTAGGGTTCATGATATATACATCTTTAATTTATCAAGGTCTACAGTCCAATGGACCACAGTCCATTATTACTAGTTTTGTTTAAACAGTTATATTTTAAATAGATTTAAATAATAAGAACATATCTTACATTTACCCAAGTAGTTATTTCCAGTACCTTTCATTCCTTTATGTAGATCCATATTTCCAACTGGTATCTTTTTTTTCTTTTTGAAAGACTTATTTTAACATTTTTTATGATTTGCTGCTGATGGATTCATTCAGCTTTTGTAATCTGAAAAAGTTGTTATTTTGCCTTTGTTTTTGAAAGATATCTTTGCTGGTATAGAATTCTAGGTTGATTTTTTTTTTTTTTCTTTTTGAAATTTTAACACTGTGGCTCCTAGGCCTTCATGTTTGTGTTGTGTCTAATGAGAAATATTTCACCCTTCCTCCATATGTAGCATTCCTTTTTTTCTGGTGTTTTAAAGATTTTTTTTCTTTATTAATACTATTGACCAATTTTATTATGATGTAGCTTGGTATAGTTTTCTTTATATTTTACTTGGCTTTTGTAGAGTTTTTTTAATATGTAGGCTTATTTTTTGTATAAAATTTATAAAATTCTAGCCATTATTTCTACAAATATTTTTTTCCATCGCACCCTTTTTTGTTCCTTTTATGGCAGAATGGTATTTACAAATTAGGACATAGGTACTAGGTATGTTTCTTGCTACTGAGGTGTCATTGCTTCTAGGCCTTACTAGCAGCTAGGAAATATATGTGAGTATACTATGTAATCACAGATGTCTACATATATTTGCTATGGTCTCCAAGACTCATGCTGAAATCTAATTGCCAGTGTAACACTATTAAGAGGTAGGACCTTTAGGAGGTGATTAATAAGGACTCTGCCCTTATGAGTGAAGTAATACCATTATTGTGGAAATGGATTTGTTACCATGAGAATTAGTTCCTTATAAAAGAACAGGATTTGCTGTCTTTTGGCTTGCTCTTGCTGTCTCTTTTATCTTTGGCCATGGGATGACACAATAAGAAGCCCTCACCTGATGCCAGCACCTTGACTTTGGACATACCTGCCTTCAGAACTGTGAGAAAATAAATTTCTATTCTTTATAAATTACTCAGTGTCAGATATTATGTTATAGTAGCACAAAACAGCTAAGACATTGTCTGCTTTTCTCCCTTTCTCTCTTTCTTTCTATCCATCCATTTGTGCATCCGTTCATCTATCTCTCCATCCATCTATCAAAAACTATGAGCTCATACTGGTATCCTTGATTCTAACCTAATACCATATGGTTCATTCTAGCCTTCTTTCTTCAACGGTGAGAAGCCTGGCTTTCATCATCAATAATATCTGTAAATATTTCTGTATTTGTTTAATCCTAACATACACACAGTAGTTTCAGAATTGCTAACCCATATCTTTGTGAGAAATACATTTACAAACTAGAGGACAGTTCTGGATGCAGTTTTTTTTTTGTCTTATGGAACCCAGTCAAGATACTGTTTTATACAGTCAATAAACTTAATGTTTTTCTTCCTTGCTCCCTTCAGTGTGGTTATGTTATTCAGTTGTGATACAATTAGTTTCTTTTGTTACTGTTTGTATTCCATTTGGTCCTATTCCCCCAGGCACACATATTATGGCAGATTTTATTACTTATTTATATTTTCAGTATGTACTCTGCTTCTCAGATTCAGAGCTACAAAATGATACACTCAGACATGCCATGCCTTCCTCATTCCCAGTACCTCTTCCCATTCCTTCCTTTTTTCATCTCTTTTAATCTATTGCCTTATAAAACTACTTTCTTTAGCTTTTGGCTTATCATTACTGTATTTATTTTGCATAAATGAGAAGATATGTGAATTTTTTTATATCCCCTTCTTTCTTACATAAAGGGTAGTAGTTATAATTTTTTTTGCACATTGCTTTTTTAAAGTATTTATACATTTATACAAATAAAATGTGTTTTATAAAAATAAAATTATATATATTTAAGGCATACAGTGTGACGGTTTGATATACATGCACATTGCATAATGATTACCATAATCAAATTAATTAATATATTTGTCACCATAGTTACCATTGTGTGTGTGTGTGTGTATGTGTACATACACATGGTGAAGACACTTAAAGTTTGAACTTTGCCTTTTATCTTGCAATCAGTTCATATCAGTTCATAAAAATCTCCCTCACTCTCTTTTTATAGCAGCATAGCATTTCATCATGTGGCTAATTAAACTATTTAGTTAATTATTCTACTACTTATGGACATTTAGGTTGCTTTCATTATTTTGTAATTGCAAATAATTTTTCAATGAATAATCTTGTGTATGTGTATTTTTGTATGAGGGGTGTTTTCTTGTTGTAGATTCCTAAAAGTGGAATTCCTAGGACAAATAGGCCTTTTTGTCCCTCTGTGTGAAGAATTTCTGACTGGTATCAGAAGATAGTAACTTTTCCTTGTGTTTTCTTCCTCCAGTGGCTTTGAGCAAAGCAAAACCAAATTTGTACAGGAGTATAAATGAGGACTTTTTCTGATGTTTGTGTTTCAAGTTACACTTCTAACACTTAACCTTCATCCTTCGAGCATTAGATTCCTGCAATCATATTCCCTCTTCCTTTAGTTATTTCTTTTCATAAAAGTCACTTATGTATTTTCTAAAATGTTTTCAATTCATAGCTTAAGCTGAGATTTGCTCATTGAAGTATAATCAACAGTATTTTGTCTTTATCTTGTCAAATCTAAAAATACAACAAAAAACCAGTGTTACATTAGTGAGATATAATCAAATACAGACAGTTATGTTTTCTTCTTAACTGAAATTGGTATCAAGTGTGCTGAAAGAAACTTGGTATGAGGAAAAAACATCTGTAGATCGTTCTCAAGTGCCATGGAAAATTAGACTTGCCTAAGTCATGGAGAACTCCATGTTTAGTCTCCAATGGAACTTTATGTTTTTAAATTATTAAACACAAACTATCAATTTGGAATCAGTGGCATGCAATGATGAGTCTTGAGTGTCCTGAAGGCCTTTCTGACTCTCTGCCTTCCATGAATATTTGCCCCCCTGAAGTACCAGTGAACACATGTTTCTTTTTACAATAATCTCCCCGTTATCTAGCACCCGTGGGGATTGGTAGATTCTGGATAAATGTACTTTCTGGTTGCCTGAGAGTTACTATTAAAAATAGACCTAAATAGGGCAATGCCCGTAGCTCAGTGGGTAGGGCACTGGCCACATACACTGAGGCTGGCGGGTTCGAACCCAGCCTGAGCCAGCTAAAACAAAAATGACAACCGCAACAAAAAAATAGCCAGGCATTCTGGTGGCCGGCTGTAGTCCCAGCTGCTTGGGAGGCTTAGACAAGAGAATCGCTTAAGCCCAAGAGTTTGAGGTTGCTGTGAGCTGTGACGCCATGGCACTCTACCCAGGGTGACAGCTAGAGACTCTGTCTCAAAAAAAAAAAAAAAAAGACCTAAATAATTCTATACCCCATACCATACTCTCTGTGTTGACTTAATATTCATATACACCAATTAAAAGCAAATTAAGACAAAGAAAAGCAAACTTCACTTACTGTAACACAGATTTACTATATTATGAAACAGTATTGTAAATGCAGTGTACAATTTTGGTTAAATGGCAGTCAATACTCTTCAACTTTGCTACCTTTTTTTTTTTTTTTTTAACATTAAGTAACACACATTAACACTTAAAAGTGTTACAGAGAACACATGGAAGCCACAGGAGTGATGGCCAAAGCCTCAGCGTACTGCAGGGTGCACCATGTTTAAACTCAAGTTTAACTCTGATGTTATTTATTTATTTAATTTATTTATTTATTTATTTATTTATTTATTTATTTATTTATTTTGGTTGGATCACATACTGGTTGCTTCTTAAGAGTGCCAGTTACTCGAGTTCTGGATAATAGGGAGTTTAGTTTTTCTGGTTTGTGGCTATTTTTGTAGCTCTGCAGATATTTATGGGTGACTAATAGTCCTCTGAATTATGTTTTGGAAATCAAATTTCTACTGGGGTGTTTATATTAAACTGCTCTTTTCATTGGCTTTTTGCCAGATTTCCTTTCAAAGGGACAGGTTGTCCAATGGGCACTTCTACTGCCCTTTATTTCACAAAGTCACCTTTGATAAATTGTATGTATCTGGGGGTAAAAGTGCGGAGGCAATGAGAAACTAATGCCTTTATCTGTAGATAACAGCTTCCTAATCACCCCTGCCCTTATCTTCCTGTTCAAATATACAAGGAAGTGGTGTTTTGCCCACTTGTATGTCAGCTGCCTACAACTGAAGCATTTTGTATCTTTCAGACAATTGTTTCTTTACTTTCTCAATGCTGTCAATGGTCAATTAAGAGAGGAGAAAAAAAATACTCCCCAAACTGAGATTATATCTGGAAAGCAATGTTGAGATCCTAATATAATTTAATTTCCCTTGCAACACTAATAGACTTAGAAAAATGAATAATGTTGTCTATTCTGGATAATTTTACATGTGTAACTATTGATATTCTGAAAGCTTCATTACTTTTTAGTATCTCATAAGTGAAGTGCTTGGGCTTTTTTTAATATAAGTAATTATCATCTATCGGATATATGTCCATGTTAGGGCTTATGAATTTCCTGAGGGAGTTTGTAATCTATACCCTTGTTACTCAAACTATATGTATTATCAGTATCATCTAGGAATTAGAAATGTAGAATCCTCAGGCCTCACCTTAGATCACTGAATTAGAAGTTGCATTATTCACAGGATCCACAGGGGACTCATGAAGACAGTCAAGTTTGAGAAGCACAATCCTAGAAAATGAAAAAAATTGTTTAGGAATCAGGACATTTAGAATTATTCCTAGTCCTTTTCATTTTTTTTTTTTTTCTGAAACAAGAACAAAGCTTTGTTTTTCATAATTTAAAAAGTGATTTACAATTAAGGCTCTCTAAGCTCATAGGAGATGAACAAATTGATATGAAGTCTAAAGAGACACCTTTGGATTCATTTTGGAAAATCACATCACTAAAGATTTGGCATTGTTACTGACTTGCTCTGCTCTTCTACTAAAGCACCTCAGAGGCCACAAGGCAGGGCATAATCTTTTGGAAATACAGTCAGTCTTCATTATTTATAAATTTGCAAATATGCCTATGTGGCCAAAATCTTTATAACCCCTAAATCAATATTGTGATGCTTTTTCAGTCACCCAAAGACATGCACAGAGGGGTGAAAAAATTTGAGTCACCTGACACACACATTCCCAGCTCAAACAAGGCAGTGATCTACCTTCTTATTTTAGCTCTCACACTGTAAACAAATCTCCTTTTTGCAGTGTATTTAGTGCCATGTTTTCCTCCATTCTCTTTTGCTTCCTGTTGGTGATTTTGGTCTTTAAAGCAGCCCCCCAAGTATAAAGATGAAGTGCTCTCTAATCTTCCTAGGCACAAGAATTCTGCGATGTGCCTTACAGAGAAAATACGTGTATTACATAATTTTCCTTTAGGTATGAGTTAATGACAATTAACCAACAATATATATTAAATAAGGTGTCTTTAAACAGAAACACATATAAAATAAAGTATTGATCAGTTAACACATTTGTGACCAGAGGCTTGCAGGAACCCAACCCTATTATTATCCCTAGGAATAATGTTCCAGTATTTGTTAATTCAGTGTTTGTAATGACTTCATATAACATAAATGCTGCAAATAATGAGAATGGACTGTTCATTTAAAAAAAAATTAAACTAGGATTTCAACTGAGCATCATTTTTTCTTTTGTGGATGATAACCAGACTAGCTTGTTATAAGAAGTTTTAAGCTGTACTCTATGAACACAATTTCAAATAAAAATAACTGGTAATTTACAAAAACATACTTCAATATTTGGAGGCTTTCATGGGCTTGAAGCAATATTCCAGAGAGGTTTTTCTTTTCTTATGGGCAAGTTGCATTCTTTTAGACATGACACTTGAAATAATTGTACTATAGTTGCTGTTAGACTACCAATTTCTAAGTTATGCTCATTTTTTTTGTGTTTTGCTTGGGTCTGTGTCTTCTTTTTCAATCCTCTTTGTTGTATAAATATCACAGAAGTCTATGTCCTCTGGCATCCATCATCCATGCAGCTGCTCAGGCCAGGCCTACATCATGTAGTGCCTGAATCCTAGATTAATATTGCAACTGCTCTTACCCACAGCCTACTGTCCAGTGCCAACCATTTTCTAGGACAGTAAATATACTGGATCTCTTCTCTATGAAATATCTAGTGGCTTCCTGAATGAAGTTGCTTTGGGATAAAGTTTAAGATGCTCTGAGGTTTGACTCCTGACTTCCTTGCCACTGTGCTTGGAGGCTCCTGACTATTTGATAACTTTTCTATCTCTGTGCTTTTGCATAATCTGTCCCTCTGCTTAGTGCACGCTTTCTTCTTCATCTATCAGGAAGTTGATTCCTAGACTGCAAATTTCCTCTTATATTATTTTAATTTTCTTAATGATTTTCTTCTTGCATTAGGCATTGAGAGCTTTGTGGGAAAGGAATGGTTTCATTAAGCTTGCTGTCACTAGTGTCTTGTATCTTGTATAGGAGTGTCTGGACATGGGGCCACTAGGAATGTGGAACAAATTAGAATTTAGGGATTAATTTAATCTGACTAGCATTGTAATACAGTGGCTTTGTATCAGCAGCTGTGATCTGCATCCATTCTGGTGTCACTAATGTTTAAGAAAATCCAGTATACGATAGATAACATTCAATCCTGGAAAATGCAGAAAAATTGAGGTGAAGAAATTAATTATGAAATACAGTTGAAAAAGGGCAGTGCCTGTGGCTCAAGGAGTAGGGTGCTGGCCCCGTATACCAGAGGTGGTGGGTTCAAACCCGGCCCCGGCCAAAAACTGCAAAAGAAGAAGAAGAAAAAAAAAAATACAGTTAAAATAGTAGCAACTTGTTTTGTATGGTAATTTATTTTAAAACAAATGGTGTTTTATGTAACATTTGTTTAAGAAGTAAATAACATTGACTGAATTATGCTATGATGCTATAAAACATTAATATGTTACATTTTAATTCCTGTCTTCCCTGATTTATACCATTAGTAATCCACAATGGTAGAAATGAATGAATTATGGCAACACACAGCATTATGGATGAATCTTATTAATATATTAATAATTAATATGTATTGCATGATGAGAAAGATGAACACACGATTCTCCATAGTGGTTGCCTTGGGATGAGGGAGGCAGGGGGAGGGGATGGAGATGGCTGCATAAGGAGATGTAAGTTACTGGGTTAGATGGTAGGTTAATGTGTGTATATACATGTTAATATCACAAATACAAACAAAAAGGCCATGATGGGTGGTCTTGAATCAAAGATTTTGATTAGTAAGATTTATTCAATTCTTTTCACCTGAGCTCCACACTTAAACTCCTATTTGGAGATATTAAAGGAGCCTCCACCCTTTACTCTCTCTTAAAGTTGAATTAGGCACATATGTAAGAGTTTTACATATTTTACATGGGGAACCAGGAGAACAAAATAACCAAATATAAAATGTCATATTAATGGTGAATTCAAAGACAGTAGGCATTATGAAAATGAGAAAACAATGGGAACCTTTCAAAAATAGCCTTTTTGAGTCAATCAAATCCTGGGGATGTGGAGATGAATTGCAATCAGCTTTAATGGAGTTCCCCATTTTGTGGGGCTTGTATTAGCTTGTCCTACATTTTCTTGGCAGCAGGAAGGAAGCAAAGAGCACTATTCAAAGAAAAGCAACTGTGTGAGGCTTGTGAGAGAAATACGCATCCCAATTCTTCCATGTTGCATACCATGGAAAGAAAGACTTGCCTTCCAATTTTGTAAAAAATAAGCTTCATTTGAAATGACTTTGTTTTATATTTCTCCCAACACTACTTCCTTCTCATGCTCAATTTCTTGTCAATCCTACATTCTCTTTTCTGCTAAAATCCTTGAAATCTCTTTCTAGTAGCAGTTGGTGCAAGACAATGTGCATTTATTTTGGTGGCAGCCTTTTCTAGTTTTCATGCCAGAATGTCTGCCTTCACAATGAGCTCGTTTTAAGACACTTTAGATTTCAGCTGATTCCCCAGTATCAGAAGCAAACAGACAAAATTCTATCTGGGAATAAAATCTCTCTTTAAACAGGAGCTTTAGTTACTCTCTTGGCAGAGTCCAGAGAGAGGAATCAAGTGTTGCTTGGATTCCCAAGTCATTTGCAAAACTATATCATGAGTGTCTTCCTGTCTCCTTGGTGATATGTGACCGTTTTCCTCCTGGAAGAGCTATTCTGTGTACTTTTAGTAACAGCAGGAGAGGGTAGATGTGTACCCATTGGGTGAGCTGTGTACCCAGCTGGAAAGCCTGAGCGTACAAAGGGTCTTAAGTTTCCCTTGATCTTGTTTTTCCCCCAACCCCTATTTTCTTTTTTCATAAAGCACAGAAACGGAAGGCCCACTTATGAAAAGCATCTCACTTAGGGCTTACTGGCTGCTATTCTCTTCTGTGGCCCTTTGTTCTGTTTCTTCTATCAGCAAGGGAAGCATATAAGCTCTGCCAGCTGTTTGTCACGTCCAGAGATATTATGCTGTTTCTGTCATGTCCATCCAGCCCAGCTAAGAGTGGAATCTTACAATTCAATGACCTATAAATAGGAGGCCTGAGAGGGCATAATTTAGCAATGTTTTTGTGTTTCCCAAGCCTCATTTCTCTTACCTACAAAACTAGCAAGTGACATAGACTTACTCCCTGATTGAATTTGGATAGTTTCTAACTAAAACTGATGTTCTTTTCTTCCAATTAGCAGGAAAGCTGCTTTGTATTCTTTTCTAATAGAAATGGACATTACATCAGCACCTCCCTTTCAAGAACACATACCTGGGGCTTGGAATGAACTGTGGGTTTAGAACCATATTTTTTTTAGGGTGGTGGTAGTAGTGTTTTTATTTCTGTTATCTTCCTGAGATAACTTGTCCATTTCAGGCTAAACTGTGACCTTATTAACACCATCATCAGAGGAGTCACCCAGCATTATATAGGGGTTAGATTGAACTACATGAATTTTCCTTTGTGGTAAACAGAGTATAGTCCACCTTGAGTGAAATTTTGCTCTGCTTGTCTCAAATTTTCTTTGTAGAAGGTGCTCCATGTAAACACCCCAGTACAGGGGCCAATAATAAAGCAAACGTAGAGTATGGAAAAACATGAGATTCTGAAATAGGTATGGAAATTAGAGGTGAACAATATGTACTTGTTAATTAATAAGCAGGGATACTTCCCTTTCTAGAAGTGCCTACCATACAGGATATTCCATATAGATGGGATGATTTCACTTTAGAACTTCATGAATCATATAAAACTGTCTAAATAAGAGGCAAAAAAGTCATTCCTAAAAACACAGTGGTAGAGACTCTGGCCCCTGCCATGGGCTAAATGTAATTTTAGGAGGAACCCTAGCTTAGAACTACAGATGTATGTTAAACATTGTTTTACTGAAAGATTTTCAGTTTATAAACCTTTAAAGTTCACATGAAATGATAAATATAAATACAATTAGAAATTATGGAAATTGGCATTAACCATCTACCATTTGTTATATCTCCATTCACAATTCACACAAATATGCATGTTTTCCCTCTAACCCAGCATAAACATTTTTTGTGTGTGTCTGTGTTGAGAGGTTTACTGGCTGCATAACACTTCATTAAATTGAATTACAAAATATGTGTACTGATAAGGAGATGATTAGTTATTATTGTGTAAAAATCCATCCTTAAACTTAGGAACTGAAAACAACCGTCATTTAATTGCTCACAATTCTGTGAGGTGGTAGTGTGGGCTAGGTCCAACTAAGATGACCTGTCTCTGCTCCACATGGTGTCATCTGGGTTTACACATGTAAACCCAGCTTCAGCTGGAGTGGTACTCTGCATTCTCCCCCATCCTCCAGGAGGCCAGCCTAGGATTTTTCATATCATAGCAGAAGAGTTCCCAGAAGTAACGCACAAGCAATCTGCATGCTGTCATCTATATAACGTTTGCCAGTGTCCCACTGGTCAAAGCAAGTCACATCACCAAGCCCAGTGTCACTGGGGCAGGGCTTTGAGGAAGTGAGGCTTATTGGGGATGCTAATGCAATCATTACCCACAGTGGATCTTTAAATTGCCAAATGCTTTTAATAAAATGGAGGCAACACTTCTGGTTGCTAGGATGAGGGATGAGAGCTGAGGATGGAGGGAAACCAAGTTTCTACAGTGGTGTGATGAATGTGCTTTCTAAATAAGACATAGAACAGTCTGGCAAGAGATTTTTATGGTGTGTTAAGTATAAAAACTAACCATATTTGTGTATTCTTGGGAAGGGTATGCATCAAAGGTAGTGAATAAATATGAAAAAAATAGATTAGTCTCTATAAAAATGAACTCTCATATGGCAAACACCATGAAAAACAAGGAAAACGCAAGCTGGGAAAATTCTTGATAATAGGCCAAGGCATAATATTCCTAAAAATTAACAAGAAAGACAAATGTGCCAACACAAATCAGCAAAGGTCATGAATAGAATGTTTATAAAAGAAGAAATATAAATATGCACATGGCTGCCAGTAAACATCTGAGAAAACGTTCAATTTAATCAATAGTCAAAGGCAAACAAATATAAATTTCTGACAAATATCAATTACTGATATATCTTCATAGCACTTATATAAAAGCAAGAAAAGGGAACGGAGAGATGGATGGAGGGAGCTGCAATTTTAGGGAAGGAGGGCTGGAAAAGCCTCTCAGAAGTGGTGACATTGAATCAGGGGCCTGAATCAATTGAGGTCCCAGGCCATGTGCTCCAGAAGGTAATCATGAGGTCCTGAGAGCCAACCAAGCAGTGGGAAAGCTGGATATTGTGTGGTGGCACTACCTGAGCTGGGGAGTAGTGGGGTATACCGTATATACTCGAGTATAAGCCGAGTTTTTTCCGGCACAAAATTTGTGTCGAGTTCGGGTTTTCGGCTTTTGTGCTGAAAAAACTCGGCTTATACTCAAGTATATACGGTAAGTTGATATTCTCTGCTACTTAATGATTCAGAGAGATATAGTATGATAAGCAAAAAGCAGATGTCACCACCCACAGAATGGGAGAAAGCTTTGCAAATCATATATCTGCAAGGGGACTTGTACCAAGAATATATGAAGAATTCTTACTAGTCAATAATAAAAAGACAAATAATTCAATTAAAAATGGTATTTTTCCAAAGCAAGTATACGAAAAACACTCCCCCAAAAGAACCCCCCCTCCCGTACCCAGTGGAAACATTTTTAAATGATTTGATTTCTTCCTAATATTAGTTTTATTGTAAATCCATTGTTGATTAGGTATTTAAGACCATGTATAAGATTGTTTGTATGAGGAAATGTATTCGGGTTTCAAATGACTTAAAAATAATCTTCGGGACTCCAGATTTGTTTGTAAGATAGAACTGCCTACGTTTCAGAGCTCTTCTCTGAGTCTTGGCATGAAGGAGGAGGAAGACAGCCTGAGAAAATAAGATAAGGAACTTCAGTTCTTCTTTTCGATTAATAGGTAGTCAAGTTCCTATGCTAGCATTTGCTGTTCCAATTTTCTGGGAACTAATCTAGAAGTCTGCACTTCAGCTTTTTAGATATGATTTGCATGCAGTTTGACATCCCAGAGCCCCCATGTATGATGAATTTCATTAATCCAGTGATTTATAAAGAGAGCTTGAATTAGCTTCTTCATGCTCCAGAGGCTGTGTTGTTCTTTATTGCTTGCCAGTTTCTCCCATTATAGCATTGTAAAAATGAGAAGACAGCCAGGAATGGAAGAAAATCCAGAGACCTTCAGGTACCACATTGTAGATCTTGAAATAGGGCAGGAAAATTAATATAGCTTTATTTAGATGTCTCATTGTGTTTTCTCTCTCCAGCTTTGTGAAGACAGTATTCTCTTGCTGTGCTTCAGTTTCTTACACTACAACAGTAGTTCTCACTTAGGTAAGACCCACACACCTGTAGAGCTAGGAAATAGGCCAGTACCTGGTCCCCCACCACTGGTAGCTACTGATTGAGTGACTGGGGCTGCAGACTGCATCTCTAACAAGCACCCAAGCACTGATACTGCTGTTAGACCAATGACCACACTTTTAGTAGCATTCATCTATAAATTTTAGAAAGCCACTTTCAACTCTGATTTTCTAATTCTGTCATTTCATGGTCTGACATCTGAGGCATGTGCGTAGGACTAAAGGTCCCATCAGAGCACTAATGAACTTGCCTTGACCATCTTTAAGACTCACCTTTTTCCTGATTCTGCAGGAACATAGGTATGCTTTGTGTGTTTAGAAGGACTGGTCTCAGATCTATTTTAGCTTTGAGGAAACAAAAGATGGTCTCCCATCCAAGTACTAATCATGCCCAATCCTGCTTAGCTTCTGAGATCAAGCGAGAGCAGGTACATTCAAGGTGGTAACTATAGTACTCTTGAAAAAAGTGTCACACAGACACAGAGTACTACAGTTACCACCTTGAATGCACCTGGTCTCGCTTGATCTCAGAAGCTAAGCAGTGAAACTAGTGTACGATGCCCCATGATCATACCAATGTACATAGCTATGATTTAATAAAAAAAAAAAAAAGTGTCACAGTCCAGAAAAACAAGCCAATGCTGAAGAACTATCACAGATGGAAACAAATAAGGAAATGTGTGAACTAAATGCAACCTGGGATCCCCGGTCGGATCCTGCAGCAACAACAGACATTAGTGAGAAAACTGGTGTGATTCAAACAAAATCTGTGGTTTACTTAATAGTATCACACCAGTGTTAACTTAATAGCAATAGTTTTGATAAATGTATCACCTGATTTAAGATATTAACATTAGGGGAAGCTGAATAAAGCATTATGGAACTGTATTTTTTTGGCACCTTTCTGCACACCCAAAATTATTTCATATTTAATAGTATAGTAGGGAAATTATAATATATACTTCAAAGTAGTTACAAGAGAAAAATTGTAGTGCTTCCAACACGAAGAAAAGGTAAATGTTTGAGGTGCTGAATATCCCAATTAACCTTGATTTGTTTATTACATGTTGATATCAAAATACTACTTGTACCCCCAAAATGTGTACAGCTACTATATATCAATTAAAGACATAAAAAAATTATTTTCAAAAGAAGGTGGGAAAGAGATGAACCAATTCTGAGTTAGAATTAAGATTACCAAGTGAGTTTTTTGTTTTTGTTTTTTGATTTTGAGAGAGTCTTACTCTGTTACCCTAGGTAGAGTGTGATGGTATCATAGCTCACAGAAACCTCAAACTCTTAGGCTCCAGTGATCCTCCTGCCTCAGTCTCCTAAGTAGCTGGGACTATAGGCACCTGCCATGATGCCCAGCTAGATTTTTTTTCTATTTTTTTATTTTTTATTTTGGTCTATTTCTTGCTCAGGCTGGTCTTAGCCTCCTGAGCTCAAGTAATCCACCTGTCTCAGCCTCCCAGAGTACTAGGATTACAGGTGTGAGGCACTGTGCAGGCCACAAAGTTCCATCATTTTGCTTTATGAGCTTCATCAAACCCTGGAATCTCTTGAATCTTCTCTGACATAGCCAGGTCCCTGGTAGGGAGGGATCCCAGCCTTTAGCAAATATGAGATTATTGTGGAAATACAGCAAAGCAGAGGCAGATAGGGAGGGCAGAGCTTATAAGAAGTAAATTGGATACTTTTTTTCCATTCCGTTCTTGAGATAGTTTACTAAGAATATGTTCTAGCTTCATCCAGGTAAACATAAAACATGTAAAGTCTCCATCATTTTTGTGGCTGCTTAGTGTTCCGTGGTATACATATGCCACAATTTGTTGAAACCAATATATGATCACTTACACATTCATACGAATGATAAAACACAAACAAAATCCAGAAAGAAAGGAGAGAGGAGGAAGAGGGGAGGGGAGGAGGAGTGGAGGGAGAGTATTTGGTGGGATCTCACCTAATGCAAGGGTACAATCCAAAATAACTAAGAGTATATTATAAATGTATTACCACAAAACATAAGTGAGGCGATGGTGATGTTAATCAGTTTGATTTAAGCATTCCACATTGCATATCAAATCATCCCATTATACCCCATAAATGCATACAGTTATGATTTAATAACAATTGCATAAAAAAAGGAAGTAAGTTGGAGACACTAAGCTTTTAGTTGCTTTAAACATTTGTTTCCTTTGGGCAATTCATGTCCCTGGGAGATTATTTGAGATAACCATTTAAAGAGAACAAAGTGAGGTAACTGAACTATTAGCATGTACCATAGTTCCCCAAAACTTGACTGCTGACTCTTCTTACAGCAGAATCTAGAATGCACAGCCCTCACATCAGCAGACAGTATTTGGTTAAAATGTTCAGTTCCACTGCCTTTGTTTTCTGGCCATTTCTTAATAGATAAGAGTTATGTGGTAACCTTCCTAGATGCCATTTCTGAAGCTTGTTATAGACAAATTTTCAGAAATGTAGGAAAAGTAAAAAAGTGGCCTGTTCTCCTTCTTTATTATATATGTATATTGTATTGTTCAATATATCTTTATTACATTTTATTTTAACATTGTTATCTCATGTTTTACTCATTTTTATTGTATCAGCATAACCATTTAATCATTAGAAATTACTGCCCAAAAGAAAACTTCCCATAATCTCATTAATCAGAGATAACTTCCTTTAGCACTTTGCTGTACATCTTCTCATATGCTTTTTCAATGATTAGTATCCTTATTTTGTACAAAAATGGAGCCCTGCTATCTAAATAACATAACCACATTTTCATGATAACGTTATTGCAGATATTGTTCTTCTATTCTTTTTCAAATAATTTATTTTTATTGATACATACTAGCTTTCCATGTTTTTGAGGTAACGTGATACTTTGATACATTCATATAATCAAGTCAGTAATTGGGATACCCTTCACCTTAAACATTTACCTTTTCTTTTCACTTGAAACATTTTAATTATTGCCTTCTAGCTATTTTGAAATGTATAATCAATTATTGTTAACTATAGTTACCTTACTGATGTTTTAAAATATTTTTAATTTTATTTTTCATTTATGTTTTGTTAGCTTTAGGCATACAAGCAGTTTGTGGTCACATGGATGAATTGTAGAGTGGTGATGCCTGGGTTTTGAGTGTACTCATTATGTGAATAATGTACACTGTGCCCAGTGGGTAGTATTTCTTCCCATATCCCCTCCCACCTGCCCCCTTCTGAGTGGCCATCGTCCATTATACCATTCTCTGTGATCCTATTGCAGATATTGTTTCCATTCCACTTAGTATGTTTCTATGTCACAGGACTACATTGTATGAATAGGCTATCCCCTAGGTAACCAATAGCCTTTTGTGTTATTAAGCTATGTTAGTATGACCTCTACACATGCATTTTTTACTTAAGTGTAAAAACAGACACTCTGGATTAGGAGTGTCTGTAAATGCTTTTTTTTTTTTTTTTTAATCATTTCAGGTTAATTTAGGGTACAAAGAATTAGGTTACGATGTTGTAAATGCTTTTGGTATCTGGTGCCAAATTGCCCTAGAAATATTGGAACTGTTTACATGCTGTCTCAGCAGAGCCTGATGAGTAATTTGCACATTTTGAAGGGAGTTTTTATTATTTTTAAGAAGTGACTTCATGGCATTAGAGAAATAAAGTATTGGTTTTTGAAGGAAAACTGAACTTATTTGAAGTGCCTCTCTTCAACGTTTCTGCAACATTTTTGTACTGCCTTGATAATGAACCAGTTATATTATTAGTGGAAAACAGTGTGAGAGACTCAGAAATGTTTGCCATCAGGCTTTCTCTGTGTTTATGAGCTACATGTATGAAAATATTTTTTCCTCAAATACCATCTTATATTTACCTGTATAGTTGAATAGCTATGCGGCCAAATGTTGGTTCACACATACATTTCACGCCTGCATTCAGTTTTGATCTCCTGGTTGAAATATTTTTTAGAAATAGTGGATTTCTGTGTGTGGTGCTTGGCATGCAGTTTTTTAAAAAAATTTAAGTGAGAAAAATTCAGGAACCTCTGTTTTCTGCAAGGCTACTGAGAACCCTTTGAAAAAATATTCCTTTATCTTCTGACTGAGGCAGTGACATACTTCTTTGAAAAGAAAAATTTGGGATTCTAAAGCCATTCTTCCCCATTCCTGGGAATACAACACTCAGATTTCACATCAGGATATTAACAAAGACGCAGATGTCTGGAATGATGAAAAGAAGGGTGGGCACAGCAATAAAGAATGTGGCTGTGCTATGTTAAATTCCCCTCTTGGATGTCAAAATTGCCCCTTTTTCCAGGGCTGGTTAAAGTTCCATTATAAAAGTAAGAAGTGCAAAAAGATTGAGGGATTTTTGTCCTGGAAATGTGCTATTGGCATCCTGAAGAAAGTTTTATCTGATTTCTGAATTATTTTAATTAGCACATTTGCAGTTTCTTTAGTTTCTCATTGAGGCTTGATGGAAACTGGCTTGATAGTTTAATAAAGCATTTCTAAGGCAGGTTCTGTGTCATAGCCATTGTTATAAGCTTTCTGTAAATATCAACTAATTTAATACCCACCATCCTGTGAGGTATAGGTACTTATATTAGCCCATTTCACAGATGAGGAAATTGAGGCACAGGGCAGTTATATATTAACACATTGCCCAGGATCACTCAGCCAGTGAGTGACAAAGCCAGGCAGCCCGACTCAACATTCTGTGCCCTTAATTACTTAGCAGTGGTGGGTTCTGGGAAATGTTAGCTTGTTTTTTGGACAGGAGGAAAAGTCACATTATTTTCTAATAGACCATAGTCCTCAGCCTTTGTTGCACATTACAATCACCTGGGGAAATTTTAAAACTCAAGTAACCCACGTCCCACCCCTTACCTGGTAAATCATTTCAGGAAGTGGGACCTGGATACCGGTAATTTTTAAAACTCCCCATGTGACTTCAGTGTGTAGGTTAAGAAGCTCTGATCTTGGAGAAGGGACATTACCGATGGCTAATACTTTGTCAGAAACATCTGATGAAAAAGTGTATTTTGCCCACATCTTGATTCACTTCACTGAGTCTTCTAAGAGGTAAGCAAGCCTATTCACAAAGAAGCAATTTTCTTCAAGTTATGTTTGGGAAAAATTCTTTCTGAAGATTTTGGTTCTGATATTTTAGAAAAGTTGGGTGCAAGTCCATTTGTGTTAATATGGTGTAGGCAGCTATTTCACTTCGGTGAGTGAAGGATGCTCTTACTGAAATCAATGGCCAGTTGGTTTTGATTCTCTGTATCTGAACTTCGACGTGAATCCCAAAAGAGGTCAGGGAACATTGTTGGCAGTAGGGAAGGCAGGCCATATCTCAGCCAGATGGCTGAACAGCGTGAGGCTTGGGCTGCGGCATCTTCCATCCTTTGTGACTGCTGTAGAACAGTTTCTTTTTTCTTTTAGTGCACACAGAAGAGAAATATTCAGCACATGAGAATTTAGAGAGAGTTTTTCTGTTGGAGCAGCTTAATGTAACTGAATAACAAAATGCCTTTCGAGAAAAGTGACTTTTAGTCATGGTGGTATGAACATAGCCTACGTAGCATTTAAGGAAATCGACCAAACATTGTTTAGTAGTTAATGGTAAATATTTCTGCTGCTTCATCTGAATCACACTGGGAAAGTGAACCTGTTGTTTAGAGTATTTATTTTGGAATTGCCAGTGTGTTCAAATAAGACTAAGTCATGTTGGGGAAGCGATGAGAGCCATTTCATCTGCCTAGTATTTTCGCTCAGAAGCCTGTCAGCTTGCAGGATTCCCACTGGTCAAGGAGCACTAAGGCATTTCTCATTATGGCTGTACTTGAAAGCTAATTACAGAGGGTCTTGTTCTGTTTGTTCCTACCATAAAGTGTGTTCTAGAATTGCTTTTCAGTGACTGCTGTCTTGGGGCACATGAAAGGATCATGATGACAAGGACAGACTGTCTACTGCTGTTTCGGGGAATAATAGAGACAAATGGTACAGATTCTTGTACCATTTGTAACAGTCTGTGACCCAAATCATCTTGTAAATTGTGAAATGTATTCTAAATAGAACAGAATGTTTAGTAAATGTAGGTACAATATAAAGAATAATAAACACCCATGAGCCCACCCCCTTTTTAAAAAATGGAATAATGGCAGTTCCTTAAAGGCCATTTTTCTGTGCCCTTCCCCAGTTGCATTACACTCCCTCCCTCCAGAGACAGCTATTACCCTGACTCATGTAACTTTCGTCTTCTCTTTGCAGCTTCCCGGCCTATGTATGTATCCCTATGCAATATGTTAGTCAGTTTCGAAGACTGATCAGCAAGCACAAACCTAGCTGTACAAGGAAGAGGAGACATTGCTTTTGCTTGATGAAGGTCCCAAGAGAAAGTAAGCTGAGCCAAGTCTCTGGGAGAATTCTGGCTTCAGCTTCCATGATCTTATTGTGGGGAAGTTTGTGGGCAAGGCAATGAATGAATCTGAGGGGAAAATGGAGCTCCTTACAGGTAGGGCATCCAACAGGTCTGTAGTGCAGAACCAGGTACTGAGCGCACAGCAGGAAGGTGGTCAATGGGGGTCACAGGTTACTCTGAGCTTCCTGTTCTGCAGCTCCCTGCCACCTGCCTCTGGCTCCCAGGAAAAGGTCAAAGCAGAACACTTCTGCAGAGTAAAATGAGAGTCTTCTTCTGGTCTAGGCAGCAGAGAAGAGCAGGAATCTCATCAGCCAATGGCCAGGAAAAGCAAAACAGAAGAATCTGGAACTGGCTTACCTGGTTATTGTTTTCAAGTTTGATGGCAACAAGCATCTTGCAATGTGAATCCTTAGTGTGCACCTCTCTCATGTCAGACTGCTCCAATCTAGACTAATTGCCCTCTTTTTAGTGTACAGCTATCATCTTGGGATCATCCTGCACTCTGATCCAGAGCTATCCTTGGCATCTTTCCTGTGTTAGAGCTTCTTTTCCTTCTATGTTCTTCTTTGGTTGTTGGTGTTGGTGAAGCACATCTTCCAGTAACTGTGAGAAAGGTATGAGGGAAGTAAATTTTTTGAGGCCTATCCACCCTGAAGATGTCCATTCTACCGTCACACTTGATGAGAGTTTGGGAGTAGAATTCAAAGTTGCAAATCAAAATTCTAAAGGAAAATTAACCCATTAGTCTATTGTCTTCTGTTTCTACTATTGCAGTAGAAAAGTGTGAAGCCTTTCTAATTCCTAATAGGCTACTTATGACCTTATTTCTTTTCCTCTATGCAAGATTGTAAAATCTTTTTGTCCCCAATAGGGGTGTCTGATCTACGGGCTGCAGGCCCCATGCTGATTTTGTGAGGACTTTCTTTGCTTATCTGTGGTGTCAGATATCACAAAGTTTATATGTGGACCATTTTTTGTTCATCAACTTTTGTTAGTGTTTGGGTATTTAATGTGTGGCCCAGGATACTCTTATTCTTACAATGTGTGGCAGAGGGGGAAAAGACGGTTGGACATCCCTGAAAAATGTCATACTAATGGGCCATGATATGGGTTTATTTTTTATCCACTATCCTGGACATTCTGTGACATACTGTGCATCAGTTCACGCTGGCAACTCAATCCTCTAGTTCTGGGAAATTTTCTTGGACTATTTTTTTATTCTCCATTTTTCTCCTCATTCTGTAAATAACATTTAAGAGCTAGAATTTCCATATGTGAGTTTCTATTTTCTCCTATTTTTAATCTCTTTGTATTTGGTCTCATTAGGGGAAGATATCTTCTAACATTTCTATTTTTGATTTCTCATAATATATTTCAATTCCAACAATGTGTTTTGTATTTTTAATTTCTGGGTTTTTCAAATAATTTTCTTATTTCCTGGATGCAGTATCTTTCCAAGGATATCACTGATATTTATTTGCCTAATTTTTCTTCTAGCTGTGTAGTCTGTGTTCCCACTAAGTTGCTCTTCTGTTTGCTTGTATTGATTTGTCTTCCTTGGTGGAATCTTTGCTCAAATGTCTGATAATCCTTGGTTGCTTGGGAACTAGAAATCTACTGTGAATCTCTAAGCAGGTTGGTGGAGCTTGTTGAATTTGTTTCACTATAGAATGATCTGGATTGGGTGTTTATTGGGAAACACCAATGTGTCTTTAGGTCTTTCACCTTGGGTAACTTAGATGTCCTAGAGAAAGCTTCCAGTCTCCTGCTGGGAGGGGTAGGTCTGGCATCCAGTGCGGGAGCTCCTTGAGTGAAGGTGGTAGTGTCTGCATTCAGGGGTTGGCATACATCTGGTCACTTAATGTAACTGTTTTGGGTAGAGTACGTAGTACTCATGGCCTGATTATGGCTGCCAGGCTAGATGCCCTGTGTTTTATCCTCTTTAGGAAGTGATCCTCCAGAAGGTGCTGTGCCTCAGCAGCCTGGAAAGAGGAGCTAGATGTATCAACTACTCAGACAACTTTCTCTCCAGCCTTTGTACTTTTGCTGCCCCCTTTACCTCCAGTTCCAGAGGAGTTTGATGCCCATTTTCAGTTTTCTTCTCTATTGATGTGAGAGCCACTTTTCTTCCATTTTTTTCCTCATCTGCTGATATTGATTACCATTCATTTGTCTGCTTTGCAGCTTCCACAATCTTGCTTTTGTCCCCTGTCCTATTCTCCTGTGTTTGTCTTTTAAAAATATGATTGATTCTGTTAATGAGTCTTAGTGGGGTTGCAAGAGAGTGAAATTAGATGCATGTGTTTAGTTTATCCACTTAACCAGGCAGCTGGAACTTCTTTTTTACATTATTGACTCCTATACATTTTTTAGTATTCCAAGTAAAAGGCTTCTGGTCATTTAATGGAACACCTTTGTGCCAGATGGAGTTCTGTGCTTTTGTAGAGATGCAAGTAGGAATGGATATTATACTGTTTATAGAAGACCAATTGAAAGTCAGATTAAGCAGTGCACCCAAGGTCACTGCAAAATGTGGCAGTGTTGGGATTTCAATGCAGTCCAAGATCTAAATTTTGAAACCTTGGGAAAGGTTTTTTTTTTTTTTTTTTTTTTTTTTTACCCAAGTCCAGCTCTTTTCTTACACCAGACACTGATTTGAAATAATGCTTGTGAATATTATCGGGATCTCTGTGAGTTAATTGAACTTTGAAAGAAAAAAACATCCTTACATACATTGAGTAACCTTGATTGGGCTTTTAAAAAGTGATTGGGGCACCCACAAAGCATGAGAAGCACCTACTTTCCCCAGCTGCAGGGACTCTCCCCTCTTTGCTAGTTCAGTGTGTGGCTGAAGGTCATTCGTGGGCACCATTTTGTGTCTGTCTGGAAAACAAAGCATGCATGGTTTTCTGGCCCACCCAGTAGAATGTGTGTCTATGCATTAGACTGGGCGGCAATGAAAGACTTATTTTCTATGTGGCTACAAGGCTAGGTAACTCATTACCCATTCAGTGTCATAAGCACCAGCATCACATTTCCCTATTGAGTACTCTGCAACAGTATGAAGGCATTGATTTGCAAAATGAAGTCAAAATAGGAGCATTATAGTCTTTACAGATTTAATTATTTTTTTGCACACTTTTGTCAAACCAAATTTTTCAAACCAAATTATGTATCAAAAAATGTTTATTTAAGCACTAAAGAGCTTCCCATAGCTTTAAGTACAGGCTGGGTTGATTTGAATACTAAACTATCAGAAATATTGGTAAACAATGAAACCTCCCTTCACCCAGTGTTAAGACTGTTAGTCTTTTAACAGGTGTCAGCTTCAGTGAGCTAAGCATGGCTGCTTAGTTGTTAATAATAAGATTCTGTTTATATTTTTTCCTAAAACTATAGCTAGTCTTTGCATAGAAGAACGTAATATAAAATTCTAACAAATAGCTAAAAATAGGGTTTTTAAAAAATGCAAAGTAAGATCAATCTGCTTCTGCCTACGAGCCTTTGAAATGAGCTGGGGGTCCATTTCAGTACAGCATTTCCAGCCAAATTGTTTTTAGTTTCTATAGAGAGAACCCTTTTCATTTAAAAGGATTAAAAGAGCACTGGACCAATTTCAGCTTTTTTAAAATGCACATTTGGGGCCTCTTTATGTTCCCTCAAGTTCTAAGGAAAGAGCATTATAAGGACACTTTGTCGATGGCTTTACTATATTGCCTTTCAATTTTAACTAGACCTTTTACCTATGGAAGAAATTGATGATATATTTTATTTGAGAGAAATAAGGTGCTTATCCTTACAGTTTATTTTCTAATGTTTTTGCATCATGAGGATGTCATCTCTTCCATTCTTACCCAAAGAAGAATATTTAGGTGTCTCATAGCAGAAAAATCTGCTATACCAAAGCCAGATTTTGAATTCCAAGAGAAATTGAAAGACGCTGTGAATACAGACCTGTGATTTTGAGGTCACTATCACTTTAGACCTCATGTAAGGGGGCAATGCTGGGAAATGCCTGGAATTAGGAGTCATATCTAGGTTTTAATTTTGCCTCTACCTTGTGTACTTCAAAAAGTCATTTGGGGCTCAGCGCCCATAGCTCAGTGAGTAGCGTGTTAGCCACATACACTGAGGCTGGCTGGTTTGAGCCCGGCCCCAGCCTGCTAAACAACAATGACAACTGCAACCAAAAAATAGCCGGGTGTTGTGGTGGGTGCCTGTAGTCCCAAGCTACTTGGGAGGCTGAGGCAAGAAAATTGCTTAAGCCCAGGAGTTTGAGGTTGCTGTGAGCTGTGACGTCAGAGTACTCTACTGAGGGCAACGTACTGAGACTCTATCTCAAAAAAAGAAAGAAAGTCATTTGGCTTCTCTGGGCCTGGTTCTGCATCATTAAATAAGAAAAATTTGCAACTTGCATGGTTATTTTCAGAGAGAATGTACTTGCCGGGCCTGCTATAACAACTAGTATGTAATTGGGGACTCTAATGATAACCATAGCACTAAGCACTTGGTGCCTGTTAGCCTCTGTCCTAAAGATTCTATGTGTATGAATTCATTTCCCATGCCCACAACTCTCTTTGGTAGCTACTGTATCAGATAGGGATCACAGTTAAACTCACCCTTTTTTCCCTAAAAGTTTGCTGAATGATCAACTCACAGTTAAGGTTGATTAATAAGAGAAAGGTTTATTTCCAAATACCATGTGCACAGGGAGAATCACAGATACCTTTATAGATGCCTTTTCGAAGGAGGGAGAGACTGTGGAGTATGCAAATGGTTGCTAGGGGGGATGAATAGACAGAGGAAACAGATTGACTTATAAGTTAACCTGAGAGACAGGTATGGTATTTTAAATGACTTGGGTCAGGTCTACTAGCATTCAGGGGAAGGAAAGGAAATCAGTCGCTCCTCTTTGATCCCCTGATCAGATCAGTCTGGTTTTATGCAGATAGAGGGAAAGCCCCTTCCAAAGCTTTCTGGTTGTGAATGACCTTTCATTCAATATATTCTTTATGTTAAGTAGTCATATTTCAGGATAAAATTTCCTTAGCTTCTACAATTAACATCCCCACTTTACAAATGAGAATATGGAATGAGTTTAGTGTGCACAGAGTTATAGAGCTAGAAAGTGGTGGAGCTAGGCTTTATACCCAGACATACTGGCTCCAGAATCTCTTTAACTGCCACATCTGAACTGCTACACAGGGGTGATTGATAATGACATCCTAAATTGTGGTCATCTGTAGGGCAGAGTTCCTGCCTCATCTATCTATAGGACCCATTGCATGCTATAGGTGGTGGTAGGTCCGTAACTTACTGAGATGGGCCATTCTTCCTACACAAAAGGTGTTTTTCTTCAAAACCACCATATTCAATTTCCCTGAATCCCAGTGAACCTCCTCTCAGATCTGAGTGCCTGGTACCAACCCCAGTGTCACATTTCTACTGAGCTTTCCATGGTGTGGCTGACCCCATGGCCAACCTGGCCACAATTACCTTGTGGGGACTCTGAAAGATTTGCTGGATAAATATAGTAAACTCTGGTGTATGTATACCTTGGAATACTATTCAGCCATAAAAAGATGGAGACTATATCTTTCGTGTTTACCTGGATGGAGTTGAAGAACATTCTCCTAAGTAAAGTATCTCAAGAATAGAAAAGCAAGTATCCCATGTACCCAATACTAATGTGAAATTAGTAGGTAAACAACTGTAGGCCCACATGAGAGGAAAAACACAATTAAATTCAAGAAGGGAAGAGGGGGGAAGGGGGAAAGGTGGTTGGTAAGCTCCTACCTAACAGGTATAATATAGGGGTATATGGCCCACCTCCTGGGTAAAGAATTACAACTTGGACTTCACTTCAAAAATGCAAACAATGTAACCTAATCATATGTACCATCCTATTAATCTGAAATGAAAAAAAAAAATATATTTGAAAATTATTTCTCTAGAGCAGTGGTTCTCAACCTGTGGGTCGCAACCCCTTTGTAACAATGAAAATACATCCTGCATATCAGATATTTACCTTACAATTCATAACAGCAGCTGAATTACAATTATGAAGTAGCAACGAAAATAATTTTATGGTTGGGGGTCACCACAACATGAGGAACTGGATTAAAGGGTCGCGGTATTAGGAGGCATCAGGAAGGTTGAGAACCACTGCTCCAGATGTTAAAAATGTTAGCTTTTGCAGGACGTAGTCACAACTACTTCATTGTAGCTGAAAAGCAGCCACAGAAAGTATCCATGGCTATGTTCCAAGAAAACTTCATCTACAAAGAGCCTGCCTGGCTACATTCAGCCTGGGAATGCTGGTTTTCCAATTTCATAGTGCTAAAGAATCACCTTTTTAAAAATGGAGATTCCTGGGCCTACATCTGTTAAAAGATAATATTCACCAAAAAAAAAAAAAAAAAAAAAAAGAGTGAAGTCATTACTTCCATACAGATAAAGATGAGCATGTGTTATTTTAGTTTACTCATGTGAGGGAACCTGGCAGATGTTATAAGCAATTCAAAAGGAAAAAATTAAAAAGGACAGGTTTATATTGAGTAAAGAATTGGATTGCAAATGGAGGCAAAACTGATTTCTCCCCCCAAACGGGGAGAGAAGTCAAGGAAAATTGGACAATGACAGAGTTTTTAATGTCCACCAGTCACCTATAACTTATAAACTTGCAGAATAGCTGAAAAGCAGTGAGAGCTTCGAACCTGGTGCCCTGAAGCAATGTGCTCTACATAGACAACGCACAGTTCCCCTTTGAAGCACTTACTTTATATGCCCCAGAGAGACTGGCTCTGTGGGTCTGATGTTATACTCGGAAATCTGCCTTTTTAACAGATTTGGTCAAGCAGGAAGACTATACACTACTGTATACTGGTTTATTATTTGCAGGCACTGTCTCTCTCCTTTTTTTTTTTTTTTTTTTTTTTAAATAATGCGCCTTTCTGCTCTGGAGTCTCTCCTCTGATTTAGGGAAATCAACCCTCACCCTCTGAGGCTCAGCCACTCATGTGACTAGATGGGCGACAAAATAGCTTTCATCGTTCTGGCGAGTGGTGGGGACGAGATGATTGGATTATGGGACAAAACTCATCCTCATCTTCTATCTTTACTGTTTTGTTTGCTCATGTCAGAGAGAAGGACTCCTTTGCTCTTCCCCTTTGATGGAGGGAGACTTAAGCCATATCAATGATAAAAATAATTTAAATCGTACTATAACATTTAAAAAAATAAAAATTTAGATAACTAAGGAAAGGGTGTTTATAATGGAGGAAGAGTGAACCTTGGAAGCTCTTTGTGCAGCAAGCCTCAGGAAGGTGGAGGAAGGGAGGTGGAGAGAACAGACCATCACTGGGAAGGACCGTAGGGTGGTACAGACTGGGAGAGCAGGAAGCATGGATTTTAAACAATTGGGAGTACAGAGACCTCAATAAGCCTGTTAGGGACGTCAGAACTCATTAAGTTGACGATCCATTTACTTTCTTGCTGATCTTTAACTGCCAGCAGCTGTTCTGCTCCATCAGCTGCTGTTCTCCCCTAGATAGAATAGCAAACTCGGCATGTGCATTTCCGGAGGATGGGGAAGTTCAGAAAGCCCCCAGACTGTCAGCAGCTGACTTCCTTTTTACTGGGTTTTCTCTGTGTGGTGAACAAGCAAAGGGACAGACGCATGGGTGAGTGTCCTTGACAGAGGAAAATGACTGTCAACTTGGGGGTTGAGGCTAATTTCCCCTCTGATTTGCTTTCCAGTGGGAGCAGTCTGTTATGTCTGAGAGTGAGGGTAGGGGAATAGGGAGGGCTCAGTCCCCCACAGATCTTTCACTTGAATAGTGCAGCTTCTCAGATAACAGCCCTAGAAACAGAGCTATGTTGAGAACAGTACCATTTCATACCAGCCAGGAGAGCCTTCATCTTCACTCCCATGCTCAGTGAGCTCAGCAGTTTAAAAGGCAGCCATTTTCCCTCATTGAATTCTCTGAAAGATGCTATGCTAGGTCCAAGAGCTTCAACAGAAAAAGGGCCCAGATCCTGGCAGTGTGGGACTGGAAGTTGGTGGTTGGTAATCTCCCCCGATGGTGGTACGTGGGGAGGCAAGTCAAGTGGCACAGACTGTGAACAAAGTAGTTGCGTTGTACTGAAAGCTGGCTTTTCTTCCTGGCAAGAAACTGGCTTAGAGCACATTGCCCCCCTTGGGCACCTGGGCATTGCTAAGGATTCCATTCCTTCTTGTCTTTGCCCTGATACGACATCTCAGGATCTACCAGTATTGCTAGAAACATCAAGTTGCTACTTATTCTGAAATCTTAGTCCAGAAATGCACTTTTCTGCCTGTGCCTAAATGATGAGAATGTCCAAGAAGTGGCCACTGCTGCCTCTGGGACATCCCAGGCCTCCTGCTTGTTGAGGCGGCAGCAGCCGAAGCAGCTATCTGGGCCCCACTTGCCCCAGGCTCCCCAAAGCACTGGAGTCTGCCTTTACTGTGTTCACTCTTCCTTGAGTACTTGGCGCTTCCTGCTGGAACAGAGCAGGTGTGCTGTGCTCCTCACTGTTTTTCCTACTCTCACCTTGTTTAGACTGCACATAGCACCTGACATGGGCCAAGTCATCAGTGTTAATTAGCTGGGCATGGCTTCAGTCTGGAGTTGCTTCTAAGAGCTACAGGAAAGGTCTTTGCTTTGTTTCTGAAATGATCTTTTGCCACTTATTTTTCAAGTTGACCACAGAAGCCCTCGGGAGCTGATAGCTATATGAAAGGCAGGAGCTTGATTTTAGGTAGGACATATTGTCATTTTAGATCCATAACCCTTAGTTCCTAATTGAGACTGAAGATATGAGCAGCTCTGTGACTTCCACAGCACTGACGTTCCCAATTTTGTGTTCATGGGTTGCCAACACAGGGATGCTGAGACGAAACTTCCAAACTTTATACAATTTAAGAGTGGGATTTTAGATTTGTCTGGGGGCTCTCCTACATTGTATACCTACCAATCATCTTTTATTTTGAAGTTGTAGATAGAAATAAACACAAAAGTTCTTAAAACTTACAGTGGGAGGTGAATAAAGAAAAGAAAACTCACTAAAGCAGTAAACTCTCCAAACCAAAAATGAAGCTACTGGGTGGCGCCTGCAGTTCAAAGGCATAGGGCACCGGCCGCATATACTGGAGGTGATGGGTTCAAACCCAGCCTTGGCCAAAAACTGCAAAAAAAAAAAAAAAAAAAAAAAAAACTAATCAGATTTTCCTAACTTAAAGATAAATACATTGTCCTGTTCTCTAAGACAGTGGTACTTATCCTCTGTGGTAAAGAAATGAATGAGCTATATTTATTGTTATGCAGACCCCCTTGGAAGTTCCTGAGAGAGGTGGTGAGGGTAGATGGACTTGTCTGCCTGCACAGCAGGATGGAAGCCTTGTTTGGGGGAGATGGGATAGGACGTGCAGAGAAAGCAGACAGGGTAGTTGTGAATGGGATAGGGTGACTTCTGCAAGAACACAGTCCTGACATACTCCTTGCCTTTCAGTTGTAGCTTTAACCCATCAGTGATGACAAGCTGTCAGGAAAATACTCTAAGTCTGTCTCATACACCCTAACCAATGCCAAGTAAAGAATTCTCCTTACGGAAGTAGGTGGGATGGCTGTACGTATTGCTCATTGTCAAGCAAATCCCTGCCTTGGTCCTCAAGTCCTTTCTCGGGAGATAGGCCTTGATTATGTGGCATATGAAAATCCCTTTCTTAGGCCCTCGGTTTAGAGATTGGAAGCCAGTTTTATCTCAGTTTTGTGTCACAAATGAAGCAATGTAGTCTCCATAGACCTATAGTTTCTGTCTAGAGAAAAGTTAGGAAAGGGGTCAGAATCCCCTCCTCAACTCTAGCAGTGGCTTGCCCTGGCTTCTAGATACCTGCTGTAAGGTGTGGGTGGAACCTCTATTGTCCACTCTCAGCCTTCCAGGGAGCAGCTGCAGCTCTGGCACCCATAACCTCTCAGGGGGGTGAAGAAACCCACCATCATGCAGAGGGCTAGACATAGGGTAGATAGAGTCTGAGTACATCTTGGCATTATATATATATATATATATTTTAGAGACAGAGTCTCATTTTATCACCCTTGGTAGAGTACCATGGCGTCACTGCTCACAGCAACCTCCAACTCCTGGGCTTAGGCGATTCCCTTGCCTCAGCCTCCGGAGTAGCTGGGAGGACTACAACCACCCACCACAACACCCGGCTATTTTTTGTTGCAGTTTGGCCAGGGCCAGGTTCGAACCCTCCACCCTCGGTATATGGGGCCGGTGCCCTAACCACTGAGTCACAGGTGCCACCCTTGGCATTATATTTGATGAGGAATAAAGAGTATGGGGAAACTTTTGACTGGTCTCTGCCCCTTGGCATCCTGAAATTGCTGACTCATAGAGCGCAGGCATGTGTTTTTCATCATTCTATTCGCAACTTTTAGCACCTTTCCTGGCACATAGTAGATGCCCAGCAAATACGTACTTACAGCCTATCAAAATTAGGGATGCTTTCCCTCTTAAATACATTGGGAGAGCCTATGTATTTAGGATCTTGAAAGGTCCGATATTCATATAAGAAACCAAGGGTGTTGGACTCTATGGCTATTAATTACCAAAAAAAAATAATAATTACTGTCTTACAGTCTAAGAAGCAACCATGTCATATGTGAGAAGGCTTGAAATATGAAGACTAGACATCAGCAAGGATTCCATAGATTTGGAAAGATCCACGGGACATTAAAAAAGTTTTAAGATACACAAAAATCAAGAAACGTAAAATGCACGCATATAGAAATAAATGAAGCCCTCCCAGCAATACTGATAGGCTGAACAAGTTGAAACTTACGTGGGTGAATCAGAAAGGACTCTGGCGACTGTGTTTCCTAGAAGTGAAATAAGGGACCATAACACAGTCTGTCTCAAAACTTTCGTAGTAACCTATATATCTAGATATTTTAATTTACATTTAGGACTTACTACACGAATTTTTCTTTTTTTAAGCAAGATCAGCCCATCATATAGAATTTCATTTTTTACTTTCAAAGAGAATCTTTTTACCATCATTTGACATAGTGGCTTAAGCAGTCTTTTGAACTTCCAGGGAAAAATCTGAGTAAACAAAACCTGAGCCTCGGAATATGTGAGGAGTGGTAGATTGTGGGGTTTTTGAATGAAATATCCTATACCGATATCCTATACCAACACACACACAACTCAGCTAGGGAAAGGACAAAGAATTAAGTAACAAGATCTAAGGTTATAAGAAACAGAGGGAAAAAAATCAAAGGAATTCCCATCGAAATATTTTAAACAGTACCCTATTAAATTTTGTATTACATTTATTTATGATCATTTACAAATTAGAAACAATTGCTGTGTCACTTGCATTTCAGAAACTTACTATCCAAATGTTGGTGATTGTGGTGACCCATCCCACTTGGTTTTGCTCATGTACTATAATTACTTTCTCCACCAAGGCTGATTTCATAAACAGATGTAGAATTTTAATCCAGAGTATGTTATACAGATAAGTAACTTTGCATTTACAATCTACTATTTGGCTTTTTTAGATAATAGTCCCCAAACATCTAAACTAATTTATAAAGCCAAAAAGAACCAATTTAATATAATACTCTGCTTCTAGGTCCCTGAAGTGAGTCAGAAAAAAGTCAGGTTACCAGGCCTTAGCCAGACCACAATGTATCAATTATTGCTCTTGAAGTTAATTCTTTAAAATAAATTGAAATTTTTATCAGGCTTAGTTTTAGAATCTATGCTTTTTTTTTTTATTTTCCTGGAACTGAAAAGCTCAAAAATAACTGAATTTCTTTGGCTCTAAATAACAAACTGGAACTTTGCTGAGGATTCTGACTGGTATGTATTATCTTGCATTAGATCAGGATTGGGTCCTATTTGCAAGAGTGGACAGATTGGTTATACCATGTTTGGCAGTTCACCTTCAGAAGAGTGTAAAGTAAGGCCTTGGGTGGGCAAAGAAAAACAGTCCTAGTTGTCATGCCTGTGTTTAATTTTGGTTTTCAGAACTTGTTCAGTTCAGACTTGGTTCTTTTCCTTCTTTCCCAGATGTTGATCATGTGATAAGTGAGTCCCCAAAGCAGCATGCAGATGGTAATTATGTGCTTATTTCTGTTTGGGATAGCCCCACCTACTGAAGAGAAGTCAGTCATGTGGGTCAGAAGACCCAAGTTCTTGTTTGGCTTTTCTGCAACCTAAATGGTTAGCCTTGGATCTTGATTGAGTTATAGTTCGTGTTTTTATCTGCACACCTGAAGCTAATCCTCCTCACCTCACGGGAGGTTGTGGAGATCTGATGAGAGCTGTGTGATGCAGCACTTTGTAAACGCTGAAGTGTGATCATTTAGTTTCATTTACTTCCATTGGTAAGTGTGACTGGCAGACACTTAGGCTTCTGGGAAACTTGGATTTCATTGAAATGAGGAGACAAGGCACTGAAACTATGTCATGTGGTAAAGTCAGAGACCTTCCCGGAGTTCAGCTCCCTTTCCTTCAAATAAGCAAGAGGAGGATTCAACTTTAATCACTGAGAATTTTAAAACTCACTGGGAAAAATTCGAGGAGTTTCTCTTGATTTGGCTTCCAAAGCACCTTATTTTCCTTCTACCACACTGCTTGCTTTTTCTCAGCCTCCTCTATTAATTCATCCTCTTCTCCCCAATCTCTTAATATAGGGCGAGTTCCAGGTGTTAGTCTGTGGCTCCTTTCTCCATACTCCCTTGGTGATCTCTTCCCATCTCATGATTTAAAATACCATCTCAATCCTGAAAACTCTCAGACTTTCTCCTGAAATTCAGACTCTCATCCCACGGCCTTCTCTGCATTGATATCTCAAATTCACTATGTTGCTAAACTGAACTGATCTTCTCCCCTCAAAATAGAAATGAACCAGATCTGTCTATAGCTATACCCTTCCTTGAGCACCCGTGTCTTCTTTCTCCAAATTATGTCCTAGATACTTCTCTGATAAAGTCCCAAGAAGAAGAAATAAGCATCTCAGTGTTAAAATTGAAACACAACCCAGGTTATCTCCCACTACACTTATTTTAAGGATGAGAGGACAGAGCCAAGGTCATACAACCAGGTTGCATGGATTCATTTTCTCTTGGAAAACAATGCTGTGAGCTTTTTAGCAGGTGTTTGTTTTTATTCAGAGTCATCCAGTGTAGTCATTTATAAAGATGGGAAAGCCCAGGCTGCCTCCATGGAAGAGGTAAGACTAAATTATATAGTAGCCATAATTTCTCCTTTCAGCATTTCTGTTGTCTATTTTAGTAAGCTGTGACCTTCAGCCATCAAAAACATTATTTAAACTGTAAAGCTGTATCAAGCCTACCAGCTGGAGGAAATGTTGCTGGCAGATTGGTTCTGACTGTGTGCACTTCTTGAGTCCCTTAAAACCAGATTCATGGTGAAAGCTGCTATGGAAGGACAGATTATTGTATTTATTTTTAGGCCATTAAATTATTTATGTTAATAGTTTAGAGATTCTCTGTCTTTTGACTAATAAATGTTGACTTCTCTTGGTAAGGTCTTAGTGGTACACAGTAACCTGACAGGTGACTCAGAAATAGGTTTCAGTTGTTAATATTCTCTAAACCAGCAGTTCTCAATCTGTGGGTCGTGACCCCTTTGTAACAATGAAATACATCCTGCATATCAGATATTTACATTACGATTCATAACAGTAGCAAAATTACAGTTATGAAGTAGCACCGAAAATAACTTTATGGTTGGGGGTCACCACAACATGAGGAACTGTATTAAAGGGTCGCGGCATTAGGAGGCATTAGGAAGTTTGAGAACCACTCTCTAAACTAAGAAACATTGCCTAAAAATAGTGCCTAGAGCCTAAAGGATTAAGGTAAGAAGAAAGAAATGATCAAGGCCAAATGATCTTGCCTGATTATAAGAAGTGTATTTATTGTTCTGTATCTTGCTCACTTGAGTTAAAAAGCAGAAATACAATTTTGCGTGTCTATTCCACTAAGGCAGTGGTTCTCAACCTTCCTAATGCCACAATGTGTTTCATTGTTAAAAAGGGGTCGCGACCCACAAGTTGAGAACCACTGCACTAAAGCGATAGTTCTCAACCTTGGCTGTACATTGGTATCTCTTGGGTGCTTCAGGAGAGCTGATACATGGGTTTTGCCCCCAGGGAATCTAATTTAATGGATTTGGGGGTGTGGACCAGGCATCAGGGTTTTTATCACCTTCCCAGGTGATTCTTAATGTGCAGCCCAAGATTTGAGAATCTACAGTAAAGTCTCATAAGTAGTTTGCAGAATGGTCCTAATTTTTTGTTTTTGTTTTTTGTTTTTTCTCTTCCAGAAAATAAAAATTCCTTCTTGGAATTTTCCACACCTTTTACTCATTGATGGAAGATATGAAAATGAAAAACCGTTCCTCCTTGCCTTTAAGCAGTATACTTTTCCAGACTCTGGAGTGCTAGCAACATGTACATAGCCAGTTCTCAGGGCATTAGCACATACATTTCCAACTCTGTTGTGCTTAGGAGATTCTTATTAGTGTTTCCCTTAATCTTTCTAAATACCTTGATCATCTCATCATCACTCAACCAGTAATTGCAAGCCTGAGATTTGAACCCAGGTCTTTCTGATACCAAAACTCCTCTCCTCTCTCCTCCCCCTTTACCCTTTACCTTTCTTTCTTTTTGAGGCACAGTCTCTTAATCTGTAGTCCTGCAGTTAAGTGCCATAGGGTCATAGGTCACAGTAACCTCAACCTCTTGGACTCAAGTGATCCTCTTGCCTCAGCCTCTTGAGAAGCTGAGACCACAGGTGCCCACCACAATGCCCAGCTATTTTCAGACATGGGGTCTTGCTCTTTCTCAGGCTGGTCTTGAACTCCTAAGCTCAACCAGTCAACCCACCTCAGCCTCCCAGAGTGGTGGTATTACAGGCATGAGCCACCGCACCCGGTCCAAAACTCATTTTCTTAACTACTGGGACAAAGTCTATTAGGATTCACCAAAATACATTCCATCTTCTTCCTAGGAACACAGCTAGACTACCTTTCCCAGCCTCTCTCAAAGTTAGATATAGTCATGTGACCTGCTTCTAGGTGATACAGTGAAAACAGAAGTAATATATGCCATCTCTGGGCCTGGCCTTCCCCAGTGAGCCTCCATTCTCTCCCCATCTGTCAGCTACAAGTAAGGAATACCTTTGGATGGCTGCCTGCTAGATTCCCACAGTGTATTCTATGTGAACAAGAAAAATATGTTAAGGGAGAAATTTGAAGGTTTATCTGTTTGAACACATAGTCCTACATAAAGATAACTGCTGTGTATTAATGACCCAGTGGGAGAAATAATAGAGATCGTGGGAGATGGGATCCAGAGCACAAGTGGAAGCATTAGTCTCAAACAGGACACAGCTTCGATTTTGACACTTAGGAGGAAGAATCAAGTATAGTGCATGGAAATTGAGATGTATGGCAGGACGTGGAGACAATTTTTTTTTTTTTTTCCTGATAGCTTCAATTTTCTTTGTGATATATAAGATATGTCATTTATGGGAAACTTCATGGGTAGGTACTTTGAGGAGATAGTGTTTTGAGAAACATTATTTTGTGGCGGATGGAAAAGAGATACAAAGGAGATTACAGCAATCAGTGTCAGGAATGGATTGAAGATGGAAATTTTGTGAATTTGTCATTGCAAAGACTATGTTATTTTGTTCACTGCTGCTTCCTCAGGGCTAAGAACTGTGCCTGGGACAGGGTAGGTTTTGAATAAATGAAGATTAAGTATAGTGTCACTAAAGAAGGGAGAGCTGGAAAAATGGGAGGTTTATGGCGAGAGAGCAGGATTTTAAATTGACTGTTCTGAATGTAGAGTGTTTCCAGATGTTGAAAAATTCTGTATTGTGGTCACGCGAGCAGGTGGTGAAAGTGGAATGGAGGAGAAAGTCATTGCCACTGAGGGTACTTCAGAACTGAGATGCTAAAGACAGGAAGCTCCCTTGGATAATAAGACATGGAATAGAGACTATAACTGTCAACCAGCTGTCAATCTTTAAAAATATATAGGCATGAGGACTTGATATTAATGGGAAGAAATAGAGTTTGGGATAGCCAGAGGAGCAGGATGGCTGTTTGGGAATGGAAGGACATTGGTCTCAAAGTTGCATTGGGGCATGAGAAAGATTCTAACCTCATGGAAATGTGTGTGTTGGGTGTAGGATAAAGGGCCTGAAAAGACACCATATCCTTAGGGGACTACTGGGTTTTAGGGAGGACCAGGAGGTGAAGGTAACTTCAGAGGAGTGAATTTTATTTCTCAACAAACAGTTATAATGGGAAGATTTTGGAATGGGTTTACAGTATGTACCAGTTATTCCTTGCCACATTAATGCTGTGTAACAACCAACCAGGGCTGGATGCTCATCTCAGCACTCTCGGAGGCTGAGGCGGGCAGATTGCCTAAGCTCATGAATTTGACATCAGCCTGAGCTAGAGCAAGACCCCGTCTCCAAAAATAGCTGGGTGTTGTGGCCGGCACCTGTAGTCCTAGCTACTGGGGAGGCTGAAGCAAGAGAATCACTTGAGCCCAAGAGTCTGAGGTTGCTGTGAGCTATGACACCACAGCATTCTAGGGGGGTAACAATGTGAGACTCTGTCTCAACAAAAAAAGACAAAACAAAACATAAAACCTGAGAGGCACACAACACTAAGTGTTTATTATGCATGTTTCTGGAGTCAGTTGGGGGTTACCTGTGTGGCTCTGATAATCTTAGTTGGGCTTACAAGTCTGAGACTTAGCTAACCTGTGCTGGCCTTGTCAGGGATAACTTGGCTCTGCTCTGTATGTGTCTCTTCTGCCTCCTGGGACCAGTGGACTAGGTTGGCTTATCCTAGTGAAGACAGGGCAAGCACGAGAGTGAGCCCAGTTGCTTAAGTGCTTTTCAGGTTTGCTAACATCCATAGTTAAGGTCAGGATAAATCACAGAGTTATATGTAAAAATTTCTGGATATCAAGAGGGGTGGTGAATTAGGGCCACTTTGGCAATCTGCCACATGTTGGTAAAGTAAATAAGGAAAGAATGACATTGTGACTAGGGATGAACTTCTAGGGATGAACAAGGAGGACTTATAAACAACGAACTTAAGATATGAGGGTAGGTGTGAATGTGAGTACATGTCCATCCCCATTTTTTAGCATACATCAGCTGATAGCTAGCTAACCCCTATGCCTGTGAGTATGCCCAGTCAAGATCATCAGAGCCATAGTGAGGAATGTTGGGGCCACAGTACAGTGTAAAGTTTGTATAATTATCTCAAATCTCTACAGAAGCTGCAGTGACTCTAACCACAGGTCTCCTAAAAAAATTATTTTCATTTCTTTAAGAGACTATCAAACTGAATGGATATAGGTAGGTGGGTAAATGTCACAGGAGGAAAAATACAGACACTAAATCAGTAATAAGACCTGCGTCCTCTAGAGGGCAGTGTCTCTACCCAGCCCCTGCTACGTACTCTGGTGGCCACAATAGGACTTGACAGCTCTTTCTTTTAGAGAACCTCTGACCTCCCTGGGCTAAAAGTGAACATCTCTGCTGTTTAGGATAGGCTTTTCAGATGCAGGGCTCTAGCTCCTATCATCTTTCCTGAGCACTGGCCAGAAGTGGGTCCTCAGCATTAATTCCAATTACTCTTCTCATAGCTCTACCCCCCACATGCACAATGCTTATTACCATGGGGCGTGGGAGCTGTGTTGTTAAATGCCCTCCCCAAAGTGTCTTTCAGGTCCCAAACTAGGTATGCAAATGATTCCTGGAGGAATCCTGGTCATAGCTATGAGTGAGGACCCATTTGTCACTATGAATGTGGCTTCAGAGGGATAATGGCAGACATTAGCTTTTCATCTTGAGAGTACTTGAGGGGGCAATTCTGTTTTTAAAAAGAAAAGAACTGTAGATCTCCTTTACTGAATAAGAAAAGAGTCCTTACCTATGGGTGCTGGGCCAGGTCCATAGTACCCTTTGTGGGCTCAGCACCGGTAGCACAGTGGTTACGTCCTCAGTCACATACACCGAGGCTGGCAGGTTGGAACCCAGCCTGAGCCAGATAAAAACAATGACAACTGCAATGAAAAAATAGCCAGGCGTTGTGGCGGGCACCTGTAGTACCAGCTACTTGGGAGGCTGAGGCAAGAGAATCGCATAAGTGGTTCTCAACCTTCCTAATGCCGTGACCCTTTAATACAGTTCCTGTGGGTCGTGACACACAGGTTGAGAACTGCTGGACTAAGGCCAAGAGTTAGGGGTTGCTGTGAGCCGCAACTCCATGGCACTCTACTGAGGGCAACATAGTGAGACTCTGTCTCAAAAAGAAAAAAAAAAAAAAAAAGAAAGAAAGAAAAGCATAGTACCCTTTGTACAGGCTTGTAGAGGAATATCATGCATTTTAAAAGTAGCACAATAAAAATCTCTGCATGTGAAATTACACTCTTTGCTTGATTCTTCTTTGTTTCATCTCAGGTCAGAATTAGAGCTGAGTGTCAAAACTACTACTTTTCTATTCAGCTATCAACTATGTGCATGTTCTAATGGTTCCTAACACTTCTGTTCTCTTGACCATTCCTTGGTGGGTTTGGAAAGCCGAGTTATTTTCAGCGTATGTATTTATCAACTTAATGACTTGATTCTCATTTCACGTTTACTAAGTATTTGTTTCTTGACCATTTGATGGTGTCGCTATCACCTAGCTTCCTAGTGGCCCAGGGTTGATAATGGGCATTCCTACTGTAAGGATTTAAACTTTGACCAGAGGCCAACTTATTTACAAATTTAGTTGAGCACCAATATATTACAGGAACTTGGCAAACAATTTCAGAAGTTCAAAAACCAGCCTATTCTTTGCTTATATGTTTAAGGAAGTGCAATTATCACTAAGTGTTGGTGCCTGGAACAGGCACCGTGCTTTGCTGAGATTGCTAGTTCTGACATAGCTTGACTTGGGCCCGGCTTTTTATTTCTTTATAAACTATGAACCCTATTGCCACCCCTACCTGTTTTTCTATACCACTTACCCAGTGGCTTTCTTGGAACAAGAGGGCTGGCAGCAGGAAGTTCTAGTGAGGGAGAGATCTAGAACACTTCTTTTACTTCAGGAGTAAAAATGAGAACCTCTGACCTAAGGAATTTCATGCAATGCTAGTGGCTTTGTATCTTTATAGCTATTTTTAATGGCCAATAAGTTTTAGGCCTTAGATCATCTTTGGGCTTGTGCTAAGTAGTATATAGTGAAGAACCATATATTTTTCCCTTTTGCTATTTTTGTTTTTTTTTGGCCCAGCTGGGTTTGAACCTGCCACCTCCGGTATATGGGGCTGGTGCCCTACTCCTTTGAGCCACAGGTGCCACCCTATTTTTGTTTTCTTTTTAAAGAAAGTCCACAGCAGTTTCGTTCAATTGAAATGTAACGTGAGCCTTTTGTAATTTAAACTTTTTTAGTATTCACATTAGAAAGTAAAACAGATAAGATGCACGCAATGCATGAAATACTTTGTATTTATTTTTCGTACTCTGAAATCCCAAGTAGATTTTATACTTACAGCACATCACGGTTTGCACTAGTCACATTTCAAATGCTCAGTGGCCACCCTGGCTAGTGGCACTGTCATGGATTTCATAGGCCTGCTGCATTAGAAAAGCAATGTGATGCCACGCAGAGAATCTTTCAGCAGAGTTCTCGCATTTTGTTGTTGCTGTTAGCAGAAGTGTCTTGATTAAATTTGGGACAATACGCTTGAAGTGCTTAAATTGCAGTCATTACCATCACACCATTCCCTTGATTACCCTTTTGCATCTTGTTGCTTTTTGAGTAGCATTGCAGGAAAACTTGAGAACCACTGCTGTTTCTGAAAGAGCGGTGGAGTAGTGGCAAAGCTAAGCAGAAATATTCAGCCTGGCTGCTGGGAGAGACTATGTTCATATAGATGCATATACGTGATTAAGATTCACCACTTCAGAGTCACCCCTCTTATGAAAAAGGACAGGAGATATGATACTCAGGGCCAAAATATCTAAGAGCATTAGAGCTTGTTCCAGCTTAATGCTCCTCTCACCCAAGGCCCCTGAAACATGGCTAACTTTGCATGGGGTATGTAGGACTTCTAAGAATTTGGCCTTCTCTTGGGCTTTTATTCATCCCTACTTGCTCAGTTGGTGTTCTGCAATAATAGAGTGCCTTTATTAAGAGCCTTGTCTATAAACTCTGGAAACCAGTCCATTCTCATCTAAATGGCACTGACTCATTTTCTTTAGGCTCTGCAATCGGCCTAACTGTATTATGGCCAGAATGAGTTTGACTTCCACTTTACAATTTTGTACAATGGGAGATTTAGGATTCTTATGGTTATGCTTAAAAAGACTGAGGCATCTGAATTTTCAAAATTTATAATGTTGCTAAGCAGAAAAGAACAAAAAGTGATAACTATCACGTCTCCATTTCAATTTAGTTATTTTATTCCAAGTTATAATCTAAAATGTCCAAACCAGTTTAGAAAATGATTATGTCCATCATGTAGTCTAAAAAGTGTTGCCATGTACTATGAAGTTTGATTTATTGTGTAATGTGTAATTATTTCTAGAAGAAAATGTGTAATGGATATACCTCTCAGTCCTATAGCTGTCTTTATAATAATGACTTTTGAAAATCAACAAGCTGTGGGTTTAAAGGCTAGTAAAATACACCGGCCTCTCCTGATAAATATTAATCTAAAGGGTTTTTTTTTTTAGTTTCTTTCTGTCTCCCATGACAGAACTGAATTTATCTCCATCTAGACCAATGATTTTCCAGTGATGTGCCTTGGCTCACTGGTATGCCTTGAGAGGATCTTAGGTGTGCTGTGAAAATTTTTAAAGATCATAAATTATTTTCAAAAGAAGTTCAAAGCACAGTAAGTGTATTCTTTTTTTAGCTCTTCTTTTCTTGATCAATAAGTGTGCTGTGGATAAAAAAGATTGAAAAACACTGCTTTAGACTCAAAGTTGAGCCTGGTGGTGAGGACTATGTCACACTGGTATGCCCGAGGACAGACTACTGATGGATATAGCAAAAACCTCGATATAATGTGATTTTTAAATCCAAACATACAAATGAGAACCAAATATATATAATATGGCAGTTCTGTGTACATTTCTACTATTCTTATATATAATGGTTATGCTATGTTTACTGTATACCTTTAGGCCATTTGGAGAGCTTTTTAAATCCCTCTTATTTTTCTCCCCAACCTTTAGTACTCTCTTTTTAATATACCGCATATACTCGAGTATAAGCCGACCTGAGTATAAGCCGACCCCCTTAATTTTACCCTAAAACTGGGAAAACTTAGTGACTCGAATATAAGCCGAGGTGAAAAATGCAGCAGCCACTGGTAAATTCCAAAAATAAAAATATATACCCAAAACAGTTACAATAATTGAGGAATCAGTAGGTTAAATGAAACATACCACATTAACCCATAGCATTCAATGGCAACTTTAATAAAGTGAATAAACCATTTAAGACAGTAAAGCATTGTAAATAAATGGTTAAAAATCCTGAATCTTTATACTCCAAAACCCCTGATTATAAGGATTCAGGATTTATAAACATTTATTTACAAGACTTTACTGCCTTAAATGGGGT